>CANJKZ010000738.1:1257500-1290000 GCA_947471745.1 Closterium sp. Naga37s-1
GGCCAGAATGAGGGAGCAACGCAAGGGAGGGAAGCAGTTCTTGATCGTGGGGAGGAGAAGGCAGGGGTGAGTGCGCTGGCAGAAGGGGGATCCAGTGACGTGCGTGAGGAGAAGAAGAACGAGAGGTTTAAGGGCAGTAGGGAAGGCGAGGGGCAGCGAGGAGACGGAGCAGGGGAGGATGAGCCAGGCGATGTGAGCAAGCATGGGAGCAAGAGCAAGGGCAAGGGCACGGGCAAGGGCAAGGGCAAGGGCAAGGGCACGGGCAAGGGCACGGGCAGTAGTAATAGTAGCACAGGTCGTGCTGCAGTGGCGCTAGAGGAGGAGGAGGAGGAGGAGGAGGAGGAGGAGGAAAGCACAGAGGGGACGAGTGGGACACAGGACGGGGGTAAGCAGAGCGACGCAAAGAAGAAGAGGAAGAAGAAGAAGAACAAGAGCGGTGGTGCTGCTGTGACCGGAACAGGGTCAACCGGATCAGCAGCAGCAGCAGCAGCAGCAGCAGCAGCAGCGTTGCACGAGCCCTCTGGGTCTGCTGCTCAAGAAGACCCACCAGCTACAACTCCTCCTGCTCTTACCTCTCTGCGAAGCCCTAGAGGCATCACTTCTTCCTCCTCCTCTCCACCCGCCCCTGCCTCTCCTCTCCCCTCTGTCCCTGAAACCCTCTCTCCGCCCGATCGTAATCTCCCATCTTCGCGTGCTCCTGCTGCTGCCCGCCCTGACCGGTCCCTTCCCACTTCCTCCTCCTCCTCGCCCGCTCTCTCGCCCCCTCCTCCCACTGGATCTGGAGCCGCAGCTGCTGCCAGCAGCTCTGACCACAGTAGCGGTAGCAGCAGTAGCAGTGGCAGTGGCGGAGGGGGCAGCAGCAGCAGCAGCAGCAGTAGTAGCAGAAGTAGTAGCAACAGTGGCGGCGGCAGTGGTTCTGTAGGCGCAGGGGGAGGGGGAGGGGGAGGGGGAGGGGGAGGGGGAGGGGGAGGCGCAGGGGGGCCGTCATGGAGTGATCGGGTGGCTGCTGGGCTGGCCAGGTCAAAGGATGCTGCTGCTGCTGCTGCTGCTGCTGCTGCAACTAACGCAGGCACTGCAGGAGGAAAGGGGAGTGGCGGCAGCAAACAGGGCGCTATGGTAATGGCAATGGCAGCAGCAGGCAGTGGTCGAAACGGGCAGGTTTCTATCCATGCTTCCCACCCCCACCATCATGGGCACACGCAGCATCATCACCACCACCACCATCACCACCACCACCAGCAGCATCAGCATCAGCAGCAGCTGCAGTTTGGCTCTGCTAACACAGCTCCAGCTTGGGGTATGGGTGGAGGAGAAGGAGGAGGAAATGGAATTCTATCAAGTCGCGCTGCCATGGCATCCCATGCCACAGCTACTTCTTCTGCTTCTGTTGCCGCTGCTGCTGCTGCTGCTGTTGCTGCTGCTGGCGCTGCCACTGCTCCTGGCCGAGCATGGGTAGGCAAGTCAGCTGCTGCAATCGCTGCAGGCCGAGGGGGTGCGGGAGGAGGATCCGCCACAGGAGCGATGGGGCTTCGATCGGCTGCTTCAGGTGCTGCTTCTTCTGCTGGGGTGGTGGGGGGTGGGTTCTGGTCAGTGGCTGACGCGGGAGGTGGAGGTGGGGGGGGGTGGCAGGAGGAGGAGGACGATGAGGAGCTGTGTGTGATCTGCTTGGAGAGGGAGCGAACGACAGCGTATGAGCCGTGCGGCCATGCGGCATTCTGCCTGGATTGTGCGCAGGCTAATCTGGAGGTGCATGGTGACTGCCCCATCTGCCGCACGCCCCTGCAAGGCATTTCCTCTGACTCTGGCAGATGAGGGGGGGAAGGGGAGTGGGGAGGGGAGTGTCGATGGAAGTGGGGAGAGGAGCGTGGAGTCGGGAGGCAGGGGAGTGAGGTTAGTTATAGTTGTTTGTGTGGAGAGGAGTTGGGGGAGGTTGTAGGAGAGGTTCCTGGAATGAAGGTGAAGGCTCAGTAATTTGCCAAGGTTTGTTTCTTGGTACCGTATGAGTGAGGTGATTGCAGATGCAGTGGGTTTGGTTGGTATCGGATGTGTGGGGAATTTACGGTAGCTGGAACATTTCATTATAAATGGTTGTGATGGTAGGGTTATGCAGGGAACATTGTCCATGAGTTTGAAGAGTGTTTGGCTACTGGAAGTAGGAAGTGTGATCACAGCAAGTGCAGAAACTGGACAAAGAATAGCCTCTTTATTTCTAGCATTTGGTGGACACTCTGCTGTGGCACAGGAACATTGTTGATATACGGTATTATCCCGCAACTGAATATGGTCCACTACTGCCACAAATCTAGTGCTACGGTAAATGTTCAATCAATCCAATCACCCCTACTCCTGCACTACCTTCTCCTTGCCTTGCTTTCACCTCTTGTGCAGCCATGGCTTACCCTAGTACACCAACCAACGATTTAAAGCCAGCAGGCAAAATAGTGACCCCCCCCCTTCTAGTTGGGTGCACTTGAAGATGAAGTATTTTTGTTTTGTTTTGGAAAGTTGGAAGTGCTGTGTGTGTGCTTTTTTTTCCGACCTTCGGACGAGTTTCTTATTGGACCAGGAACGATAGTTCATGGTCAATTCTGATTGGCAGCCAGGTTCTCTCACATGTACATGTGCGAATTTGGCGCGAAGTTGAGCGACGAGCACTCCTGCATTCACTACAGCCATTACTTCACCAAATTCACAACTAGCAGACACACATGTACGTGATGAGAGTGAAAGTGTTTGAACGTTATTAGAGCTAGTAGAGCTCTGATCAATGTGCTGCCTTGGACTTGAAGCCTGGGAGAGGTGCAATAACGGGGAACAGAAGAGAAAAACAGCACTAGGGGGGAAATTATGATGGGCAAGGTGATGCGAATGAAGAGAAAGAGGGAGGGCGACGGGAAACGGGAGGGCGACGGGAAGGGAGGGCGTAGGAAACGGGAGGGCGACGGAAGAAGGGAGGGCGACGGGAAACAAGAGGGGGGCGGGAAACGGGAGGGCGACGAGAGAAAAGATAGGCGACGGGAGAGAGGATAGGCAGCGGGAGAGAGGGTGACGAGAATAGATGGAAAGACGGAAAAAAAACATAAATTAAAAAACAAACAAAACACAATAACAGAGTACGGAATGGGTCACGCTGACGCGATAGCAGAGGGAGAACGAGAGAGGCGTCAGAGAAAGGAGGGCATACGTGATGGGAGAGTCGAAGGTTGCCGGGAGGGCTATTCGAGGCGAGCGAGAAGGGAGGACGTGAAGGGAGCAGAAAGAGAGAGGGCAATGGGAAGGGAGCGGAGAGAGAGAGCGCGACGGGAAGGGAGCGGAGAGAGAGCGCGATTCGAAGGGAGGAGCGAGAGAGAGGGCGGAGCGGAGAGAGAGAGCGCGATGGGAAGGGAGGGGCGAGAGAGAGGGCGACGGGAAGGGTGCAGAGAGAGAGAGCGCGACGGTAAGGGAGGGGCGAGAGAGAGGGCGACGGGAAGGGAGCGGAGAGAGAGAGCGCGACGGGAAGGGAGGGGCGAGAGAGAGGGCGACGGGAAGGGAGCAGAGAGAGAGAACGCAACGGGAAGGGAGGGGCGACAGAGAGGGCGACGGGAAGGGAGCAGAGAGAGAGAACGCGACGGGAAGGGAGGGGCGAGAGAGAGGGCGACGGGAAGGGAGCGGAGAGCGACGGGAGGGCGATCAGTAGGGAGGGGCGAGAGAGAGGCCGGCGGGAGGAGAGGAGGGGAGAGAGGGCGACGAAGAGGGCGACGGGACGGGCGGCGAGATGGCGACGTGACGCGCGACGGAATGGGAGACGGGAGGGCGATTTGGCGAACTCGAGGATAGCGTAGTGGGCGATGAGAGGGGTGAGAGGAATGGCGACGGGAATGGAGTTCTCTGTGATCGCGAGGAAAATATCACTACGCATCAACGGCGACGAAGTATCACACACAATCTAATGATCATTTCATTTCTATGCCGCATCAGCCTAATCCCTCGTCTCTGGCTATTCTATGCTAGGCAAGCTCCGTGAGTTAGGCAAGCTACGTGAACGGAGTTGAAGTAAGCATATGTGGAACCCAGGCCCAGCTTGAAAGTCGAAATTGGGTCCAACCATCAAAACGCACGACAAACAACTGTCGTGCATATGTCGCATGCAGAAAATGCGAACGCGCGAGCACGATCTGAATTTTTCTTTTGGCGGGAACGAATCACGTGTGTTCAGTCTGTGGAAGGGCGATGCCCGTAACAGTGTTTTACACAGCCCAGCGTCGTTCCACTTTTGCTTCTTCCGAGCACGATTTCAAGTTGGATCCGCCTTCACTATTTTATATTTCGGTTTTAAGCTACTGCCATAGGCGACAGAATGATTCACGCATGTAAGAGTCCAGCAGCGGGCACAACCACCATGGCCAATGGAAGCAACGGAGGTGGGTGGGTGGCATCCACAAAGGCCAATGAGGCGATTGTTGAGGCCCATCAAAGTTCTATGACAGTACAGTACCATGTCGAAGCAAGCGACCAGAGGCGACTTTTGAGTCGACTCAAAAATCACATTGTTTGAGGCACGTCAAAGTTCTACTACCGGTACTAGCATGTCTATGCAAGCGACCAGAGGCAGACACAGGCGTCGTTGCCAGCAGAAACAATGGTGGTGGCGTCCACAAAGGCGAGCGTGCGGTGCCGGTGATTGTTGAGGCACCTAAGGAGTTCACTCCAATGTCTACGGAAGCGACCAGATGCGGACGCAGGCGTCGTTGCCGGCAGACACAATGGTGGTGGCGTCCACAAAGGCGAGCGCCGACACGCCGCCCACGTGCGCGTTCTTGAGCGTGACGCGGTCGGAGGGCGGCTTGCTGACGTCGTAGACTAGGATGGACATGTCGAGTGAGGCTGTGGCCACACGCGCTGAGTCTGGGGACCATGCGAGAGTGCTGATGCGCGCCGTGTGGTACACCATGTTGCGCATCTTCACCTGGTGTGTGGTGGGAGATACGAGGGAAGGAAAAGGGAGGGGAGGGGAGGGGAGGAAAGAGTGGAGGGAAGTGTGGAGGGAAGAGAGGTGGGGAGCAATGATGCTGGTGCTGATGTGCACCGTGCGGTACACCAGGTTGCGCAGATTCACCTGGTGTGCGGCACGAGAGGGAGGGCGGGAGGGGGGGAAGAGAGCTGGGACGTGAGAAGGGTGTGGGGGACAGAAGAGGGAAATAAAGAGAGGAGTGAGATTTAGAAGCCATGGTGCTGATGTAAGTTGTGTGGTGCACTCCAGAGGCCAGCACTCCATATGGCGTGATGATGAGCGAATCTGTTTTTTGAGAGTTCTCCAAAAACACAGTCAGCTTAATATCACCCTCCCCAGGTTTTTAGTGTGGTGCACTCCAGAGGCCAGCACTCCATATGGCGTGATGATGAGTGGCATACAGAGGAGAGTCGAGAGAAAGCAAGTGTAAAGGAGAATAAAAGCACCAGGAGCATGAGCAGAGGAAAAAGAAGAAAACAATCAAGAATGGGACTGTCAGTCAGCAAGAAAGACCCAGGCCTTATGGACAGGCAGGCAGGCAGGGGGGCGGGCAAGAACATGAGTGGGCTGGAGGGGCAGGCAGGAAGGCAGAAAAGACGGCAAGCAATCAAGCAAGCAGCGGACAGACTCACCTCTCGTGTGGCGGTATCCCACACAACAGCCTCCCTGTTCTGGTCCCCAGTGGCCAGCATGGACCCATCCGGCGAGTAGCGCACAGCGGTAATAGGCCCCCGGTGCCTCTCCAGCTTCGCCACCTCCTCCAGCGTATCCCCCGTCACACTGAACACTCTCACCACCCCATCCTCCCCTCCCACCGCCGCCTCCTTGCCGTCGGGGGAGAGAGCAGCAGCCGTGGCTGTGAAGGCGGGAGTGATGGAGGAGAGGAGCTTGGAGGAGCGGAGGAGGGTGAGGCCCGAGGCGGTGGTGAGGAGGGCGAGGTCCGGGTCGTGTGGTGCGATGCTGATGTCCTTGGGGTGCGCTCCAAGTGCAATTGTTGGCGTGTCAGCGATCGGCGTGAGGTCCGAGAGGTTCAGCAGCTGAACCTGGAGGTTTGGGAGGGAGGGGGGTTGGGAGAGGGGGAGGGAGGGAGGGAGGGAGGGAGGGAGGGAGGGAGGGAGGGAGGGAGGGAGGGAGGGAGGGAGGGAGGGAGGGAGGGAGGGAGGGAGGGAGTGAGGGAGTCAAGGACGAGGGAGACGGGGCGGGTTGAGGGGAACGGGGAGGGGGGGGGAAAGAGAAAGCATCGGTGGGATGATATGGTTCCAAGGAGAGAGCAGTGCCAAGAACAGAGGAGGAGAGGAGGGGCAACTGGAGGGTGGCAAGGCAGAGACGCAGAGGCAAGGGGCAGTACAGCAGAATGGCACATAGCAGAACGGGAAGGGGCAGAGAGGAAAGGGGCAGAGGGACAAGAAATAGGGAGAGGCGCAAGGGAGAGAGGAGAGAGCAGGGGTACTGACGGTATCATCATTGCATGCGAGTAAGAGCGTGCTGCCCGCTGCTGCCATGGCCGCCACACCTCCAGCAGCAGCACCCGGAGCAGCAGCAGCAGCAGCAGCGGCAGCAGCAGCAGGTGCCTCCATCCGACCAAGCGACCCGGTCTCGATGTTCCAGCGCACCACCGTGCTGTCATAGCTGCCTGTCACGAGCTCTGTGGGCGCGCCCGCCGCGTCCCCTCCTCCCGGGGAGAAGAGTGCGAGTGCGGTGATGGGCTTGCAGTGGCCCACGAGCGTGCGCAGTGGTGCGGAGGGGGATGCGGGCGAGAGGAAGTGGATGTCCCCGTTGAGGGCGACGGTTATGAGGTGCTCTCCCACCCATGCACACCCCACCTGGGACAAGAAGGGAAGAAGCAGGTGCGGGTAGGGGGCGTGGGCAGTGTGTGGGGGAAGGCGACAGGGGTCAGAGAGGAGGGAGGGAGATAGTTTGGAGAGAGGATAGGGATGTGTGGCACGTCACCCAGTCTTATGAATCTCACGCTCTTACATGTAGTTTGAAGAAGAGGTAACCTTAGACCCGACTAAAAAACCGTGACTCTCACGCTCTTGCATGTGATGTGGTCCGTCTGCAGACGAGGTAACTCTAGAATCGACTAATGAGTTACCGTGACTCTCACGCACGCTCCCGCATGTGGACCGCAGCAGACGAGCCCCAGGGGGCATGTGATGTGATAGTCACGGTGGCACTGCTCCCTGGTGAATCGACTGGAAACCCAATCACCCAGGCTCAGGAGTCAGGAGTCAGGAGTCAGGACTCGCACCCACAACGCACCTGTATGTGGTCTAGGGAGGAGCCCAGGGGGAAGGTGGTGGCATTTGAGGCGCCTCAGGAATCGTCTCACGAGTCAGGACTCTCACCCACCCACGACATGACGCACCTGCATGTGGTCTACGGAGGAGCCCAGGGGGGGACTTTTGAGTCGACTCAGCAGTCAGGACTCACACCCGCAACGCACCTGCATGTGGTCTACGGAGGAGCCCAGGGGGGGACTTTTGTGTCGACTCAGCAGTCAGGACTCGCACCCGCAACGCACCTGCATGTGGTCTACGGAGGAGCCCAGCGGGAAGGTGGTGGCGACGGTGGCCGTGCTGCCGTCTGCTGCCACGTCCCACACCTTGGCCGTCTTGTCTGCTGACACTGTCAGCAACTGTGGCGTTTGGGGAGGGAGAGGGGGAGGGGGGGGAGGGGGGGGAGGGGGGAGAGGCATGGGAGGATGGGAAGGGTAGCCGCCATGGTGAGGGGAGCGGCAGTGAGGTGAGCAGTGGGTTCGTGTGCGTGACGGCGACGGGTTGGCAACACCACTTTCGTTCGTCCATTTTTGTTGCAAAGAGGAGGACGAGAATAAATAGCAGCTGCGGGGTTTCTTGAGCGTCGAGTCGACTCAAGTCAAGAGAGGAGAGGCGGAGCTGCTTTCGTGTAAATCCATCTTTCTTTCGTAAAATGAGGGTGGGAACGAATAGCAGCCGAAGCCAGGGGAGAATGCTTTAGGGTTGCAGAGAGAGGACGGGGTTGTGGAGAGGGGACGGGGTTGCGGAGAGGGGATATAGGCTGGAAGGAAGGGGAGGATGGCAAGAAGAATGGCGGATTGGCAGGGAGGGAGGAAGAGGGTGGCATGGGAGCGGGCAACCAGCAAACAAGCGCACACATGCATCGCTCACAGCAGAAAGCATCCCGCCCCACCGACTCCCCATCCCCCTTCGCTCACCCTTTCCCTTCCCCCACCTTAGCCTTCCCCTTGCCTCTTACCCTTCCCTCTCCCCGCCCCTTCCATTCCCCTCATCGCCACCGTCACCAGCAAAGCCACCTAGATCACCCTTACTCCGCGCCCTCACCCTCCCATCCCCCCTCCCTCCCTCCCCCTCTCCCCACCCCGCTTCCCCTGCCTCCTCCATCCAACCGACTTCCCCACCTGCTTGCCGTCGGGGCTCCACGCGGCGGCGTACACGCTGCCCGTGTGCGCGTCGTCCGCGCTGAGCGTGCCGCGCTTCTCGCCCGTCTTGCCGTCGAACAGCTGCCCCTGGCGGTCCGACGACACGGACACCAGCAGCGCGCCGTCCGGGGAGAAGCGCACGCAGTTCACAAAGTTGCCGTGCTCCCTGGCGGGACGGGGGGGGGGGGGGGGGTGGGGGGGAGAGGAGGGGGGAAAGGGGGAGCCCGCGCATGGCAGGCGCGCGGAAGGGGGGGAAGAGAGAGTGGAGCGGGGGAGGGGGGGAGAGGGAGGGGGGACGGGGCAAAGGGAGAGGGGGGAAAGGAGGGGGGGAGGGTGGGAGGGAGGAGGAGAGAGGGAGCAAGGGTAGTTGGGTTTGAAAATGGCAAGGTGGGGCGGGAAGCGGGGGAGCAAAGGAAAAGGACAGCAGTGGTTGGAGAGGATGGGAGAGGAGGGCGGGAGGGGAGAGACGAGACGCAGAGAGTAAGTAGGAGAGGCAAGCGGCACAATGCAATCCACAATGTTCCTCTCTCAGTGCAAAATGAACATTCGTGTTCATATCCTGCGAGCGACGCGAGGCTAGGCCACCCCGTGCCTCATCCACGGCCACCCGGCCATCCGTGTTCTATTACCACCCGGCCGCCATGCACCACCAACAACCAGCCCAATCCCCGCTAACGCCCTCCCTCATTCCCCTTACCCTCAATATACCCTTTCCCGCACCTTGTCCCCTGCGCTTCCCCTTTACCTTCCCCTCATCCCCTTCCCCAGCTTCTTCCCCATACCCCTCTTCCCCCACTCCCTTTCCCTTCCCCCCTCCCCCTCCTCTCGCGCACTTATTGGAAGCCTTGAAGCGGAACGGCGGGCCTTCATAGTAGTTGATTGCAAAGTCCTCTCCGCACGTGAACGCGCGGAACGGGCGCGCGGGGCGGAACGCGCAGCTGAGCACGCGCTTGGTATGGCCCTCGAAATCGCCCAAATTTCCGCCCGAATCCCAGCTGCGGGGGTGGGGGGGGGGGGGGGGGGGGGAGGAGGAGAAGGGAGACACGGGAGAAAAGGGGAAATAGGGGAAATGGGGGAGCGGGGCAGGAGGAAGAGGCGCGACGGGAGCTACCCTTATCCAAACGGGGGAGAGCGGGTTGGGGTTGCCATTGCGAGTCGGGAAATTCGGCGGGCTGTCCGGATAAGGTTGGCGGTTTGGATTGTCGAGTACGATGGAGGAATGCGGAGTGCGGAATGCGGAATGCGGAATGCGGGTGAGTGGGGGGCGACGAGATGAGAGAGGGCGGCATGATATCCTATGACATGGCACAACATCACAACGTGAGATGACATGACATGGCATCACAGTCACAGGATGCGGCGGATACACATTACACAGCTCGAGGGAGGAACAGGACAGAGAGGTCCTCAGTGGAGAATGCATCCAACGAGCGCAACGCGATGATCGATTACTGCCGGTCGACTCACAGCCGAATCACAGCCGACTGACAGCCTACTGCCAACCGCCTGACAGCTGATTCACAGCGGAATTGCACTCGATTGACATCCGACTGCCATGGAGAGTCTTGGAACTCGTTATACCACAAGCATCAGCGTAGGACAAATATATCTGATCCGATGCGATCCGATGCGATCCCACTCACGTGAACGCGCGCACGTAGGTGGGCTTGCCGTCGCCGCACACCAGGATCCTCTGGCCGTCTGGCGACCACTGCAGATCGTCGATCGGCCCGTTAAGAGCCTTCAATTCGTACTTGAGCCGCCGCTCGCCGCCGCGCCCCCACACGCGCACCGTTCCGCTCACATCGGCGGACGCCACCCACTCCCCGTTGGGCGAAATGCGCGCGACGGTCGTCGGATAGGAGTGCTCGGAGTAGATTGAGCAGTCGCGCGGGTCTTTAAGCGATCGTATGACGACGGATTTGCCGGAACAGTAGGTAATCACCTCGGTCGCGTCGTGCGATCCGATCAGCAGCCCTCGCCCGCGCTGCGTCGCCGGATTCGCAGCGAATGTGCGACTGGGAGTCGCTTCCATTGCGGCGACGGAATCTCTGGGAACCAGCAGCAGCAGGAGCGAATTCGGATGGGTGAGGCTACTGGATTGATTGGAAAGCAGGCGGAGAAATGTGAAGGAAAATCTAGCACCCTCAAGGGAGGGGACGGAACGGAACTGATGAATGTGAGGAAGAGAGAAAGGGATGGACAAATCCAAGTGAATGTGGGGACGGGGGTGGGTGGGTGGGTGGGGTGATCAGGGCAGCTTCTAGAATTCGGCAATCCCATGGTCGATCATTGCGTTGGGATTGTCGGAAATTTGGGTGTTGGGGGCGTGGGGACGTGGGGAGGGCGGGGCTGGATGCTGCGCTGCTGGGCTGGTCAGGTTGGTTGGCGGGGTGGGGTGCGTAGGAAAGGGGGAACTTGGATTCAGGGGGGACGGGGTCGACATGCGCGGATTCGTTCTGATGGTCTCGGTAGATGACTCGATAGTGTCAACAGAACAATAAGTAACATTTAGTGGACTGGATAACTAAAATTTCCGAACTTATGCAGTGTTGACCACCTTCAAATGCTGGCTTGTCAGCCAACATGGCTCATGTATTCAGGGGTAGGACGTGAATGACTCCAATATCGTACAGAGCAGCATGCATGTACAAGGAAGTGAAAACCTGTGTGCAACAACTAAACCTCTAGGCTCTTGCGCTCGTTTACTTAGTGTACAACGGAGGCACCTGCCATTTCCCGAATCCCCACACCAACAACGATATTGAATCGTCTGCCTGAAAATAGCAGTACCATTTCACGAAACTTGTCGGCCTGCATAGTTACCCTTGAGATGCCGGTCACTCAAATCATGACACGGCATGGCATGTCAAGGCATGGCATGGCACGTCATGGTCAGTGACGCATGGGCCATACTCCAGCAAGTGGAATGGAAGACTGCAAGAATAGCGGCGCATTGGGCGACGGCAGGTGTGGGTCGGAGGGGGGTTGGTGGAGGCGCGAAAGCCACTGGCAGGCGACAATGACGTCTGATGCCACGCCCGTGATGCTCACTGCCACGCCCACCACGAGCATGCTCCACACCGCCACTCTCTCTGTGCATGTAAACGTTAGCCCTGGGGTTCTGGTGGTGCCATGCAGGGCAGAGGGTGGGAAGGGGACAGGGAGAGGGCGATGACCTTTTGAGTCGACTCTGTGATGCTCACTGCCACGCCCACCACGAGCATGCTCCACACCGCCACTCTCTCTGTGCATGTAAACGTTAGCCCTGGGGTTCTGGAGCGATGTTGGGCCGAGGGGGGAATGGGGAGGAGGAGGAGGGCGGGAGTGTGGAAGGGGGAGCGGGGCACGGAGAGAAATCAGGTGGGGGTGAGACAGGACGGGTATGGGGGGGAGAAAGGGAGGAATGGACGAGTGCAGACAGATGTGCGCTAATGTGAGTTGAATGCGACTGACGACGGGCAAGGAGAAGAGTCAGAAGGAAGATACAGGAGCAGGGCGAGCAGGCTATTGCGAGCCAAATCTCACAGCAAAGCGAGGAGTGCGGGGAACGTGAAGCCGATGGACACAGCAACGATGGCCCCGAGCAGCGAGAAGAGCGCGTAGATGTCGGGCACGAGCACGCCGCACGCGAGGATGAAACCCATGGTGGCGGTCGTGAGCCAGAAGAAGATACAGGAGCAGAGTGACAGCAGACAGCAGCACGGGCAGGCTGACAGCAGCACGGGCAGGCTGACAGCAGCACGGGCAGCGACAGACTCACAGAGGCATTGAGAAGCAGGAAAGTGGGGGAAAATCTCACAGCAAAGCGAGGAGTGCGGGGAAGGTGAAGCCGATGGAGACAGCAACGATGGCCCCGAGCAGCGAGAAGAGCGCGTAGATGTCGGGCACGAGCACGCCGCACGCGAGGATGAATCCAATGGTGGCCGCCGTGAGCCAGAAGAAGCGCCGCTGCGAGCGCCACAGCGGCAGGCGCGCCTTGGGGAAGAGCAGGATGTCGGCGGTGAGGCGCAAGGGGAAGTGCACGATGGGGAAGACGAGCAGCAGGTGGACTATGTAGCCCACCCGCACTATGTCGTCCATGGCCTGCGGGAGAGAAGGGGGGATGGGGGGAGAATGTGGGAGGGATGAGGGGGGTGGGGGGGAAGAGGAAAAGAGGGAAAGGGGGAAAGGGGGGGGGGGAAGTGGGGATGGGGGGAGAATGGGGGAGGGATGAGGGGGGTGGGGGGGAAGAGGAAAAGAGGGAAAGGGGGAAAGGGGGGAGGGGAAGGGGGGATGGGGGGGAAGAGGAAAAGAGGGAAAGGGGGAAAGGGGGGAGGGGAAGGGGGGATGGTGGGAAGGAGAAAGGGCGAAGGGGTGAAGGGATGGCAGTTGAGGGGGAGAAGGAAGAGCTGGATGTCTTTTGAGAATTCTCAAAAAACAGGGGGAGAAGGAAGAGCTGGATGTCTTTTGAGAATTCTCAAAAAACAGGGGGAGAAGGAAGAGCTGGATGTCTTTTGAGAATTCTCAAAAAACAGGGGGAGAAGGAAGAGCTGGATGTCGGCCGTGAGGCGTGAAGGGAAGTGCACGGTGGATGATGTAGCCCACGCGCACTATGTCGTCCATGGCCTGGGGGATGGTGTGGGGGGAAGAGAGGGGAAAACGGGAATGGATGGGGGAAAGGGATCAGGGGGAAGACACGAAAGGGGGGAACGGGGGGAAGGGGACTCGTGAGCCAACTGAAAGACCAGAAGGGGGCCTGCTTTCCAACACCCTGTCTACCCTGTCTACCATTTCCACCCTTTCTTCCCCTTTTCCCGCTTTCCCTTCCTCCCCCCCCCCCAACTCCCCTCCCCCTCCACTCCCTCTCCCAGCCCTCACCTGGCTGAGCCCCAGGTCCTGGTCGTAGTTAGCGAGCACATCAGCAGCGGTGTTGTCGACGAACAGCAGGTAGGCAAAGAAGCCTAAGCCTCCCGCCCCATTATCCTTTCCCCGTCTCACCAACCCTGCTCCCTGCGTTCCAACCCTTTTTACCGCCCTTCCCCACTTCACCCGCCTTCCCACCCGTTCCTAATTTTCCCCCAAATTCTCCCTCTTTCCCCATGTTTTCCCTACCCCTTCCCCTCTCCCAGCGCGCACCTGGCTGAGACCCAGGTCCTGGTCGTAGTTAGCGAGCACATCAGCAGCAGTGCTATCCCCAAACAGCAGGTACGCAAAGAGCGCCGTGGTGCCGTACAGCGCCGTGCAGATCACCTGCGCCAGCCCTGCTGCGCGCTCCATGGTGGCCGCTGGGGCTACGCAGGAGGGGGAGTCCTTGAGCTCGCGGTAGATGGGCTGGACTGCGCCCATTAGCCCAGGGAAACGGGAGCAGAGGGGAAAGGGATGGTGCGGGAAGGGAGAGGAGGAATGGATAGGCAGACGGGAAATGGGGGCCCAAGACAGCCCCGCTGCGCGCTCCATGGTGACCGCTGGGGCGATGCAGGAGGGGGAGTCCTTGAGCTCGCGATAGATGGGTGGACTGGTGGGGGGAGAAAGGAAGAGGGGGAACGGGGAGCTGTCAGAGCCCTGCTGCGCGCTCCATGTTGGCCCCGGGCGCCATGCCATGCAGGAAGGGGAGTCCTTGAGCTCGCGGTAGATGGGCTGGACTGGAGTGGGGGGAGAATGGGGGAGGGGGAACCGGGAGCTGTGAAATCCCTTCTGCACACTCCATGTTGGCCTCAGGCGCGATGCAGGAGGGGGGGTCCTTGAGCTCGCGGTAGATGGGGTGGACTGGCGTGGGGGAGGGATGAGAAGAGGGGGAACAGGAAGTTGTGAGAGCCCTGCTGCGTGCTCCATGGTGGTCGCTGGCGCCAGCGGAAGGGGAGACCTTGAGCTCGTGATAGATGGGCTGGACGGACTGGCGTGGGGGAAGGGATGGGAGGTGGCGGGAGAAGGCACAGGGTGCATGAGGGTAGAGGTGGGAGATGGGGAGAGGGGGATGGGGGCAAGCAAGCTCCAGCCCCACCCAGTGCACGCTCCATTGCAGTGGCAGGTGAAGGCGTTGCTTGGTTGGTCGTGACTGACACGCACGGCGGTGAATGTGCTTGTCTCACTTATGAGACATCTCACGATTGGTGCGGGGAGAGGGGTGAGGTGAGAGGGGTGAGGGGTGGAGGGGGAAAAACGGAAACACAGCTAACATTGTGTTGGTCATGACGGGCACGACGGTGGGGGGTGTGGGAGGGGGTGGGGGAAGAGGGAGGGAAGAAAGGGGGGAGAAAGGCAAGGCAAGGCAGGAAAGCTGACCATTGTAGTGGCAGATGAAGGCGTTGGTCATGACAGGCACGACGGTAAAGATGAGCAGCACTGACTGCCATGACGACACGTCCGGTACCATGCGCAGGGGGGGGAGCCGCCCCTGCACCACGCGCACCACCGCTGCTGCTGCTGTGAAGAGCACAAAGAGCACTGCTAGGCCCACTGAGAGTGCTGACGTGGCCATGAGGGAGTCTGGTGGGAGGAGGGGCAGGCGGTCGGAGGGGGGTGAGGGGTTGGGGACGGGTGGGGGCAGGGTGGGCAGGGACGGGTAGGAGGGGTGGGGACAGGGTGGGGTGGAGAGGAAGGTTGGGGGGAAAAGGTGGAAGGAGGTGGATGGTGAATACAGTGTAGTCCTGACTGGGGGCTCATCTCATCGTATGGTGGTTGGCTGTATCACCAGGACACACACTAACCAACCACCACCACCATCCACCCACTCACCACCACACCACCCCACCCACCAATCACCAGCATCACCCACCCACTCAGGGACCTACCCACAGGGACTACCCACCTATGCGGCGGAGCAGCACGAGTGGCAGCAGCACGAGGGTGGTGACAGCGAGCAGCACCACGGCCCTGCCGTTCCACCACGTGGGCCCTCCTGCCAGCTCCTCCAGCAGCCCCACGTGGTGCACCATGCCACCCGCCTCTGACGTGCCTGACAGCACGTCCGCTGTGGGGGGGAGGAGGGGGGCCATGGGAAGAAGGGGGGCCATGGGAAGAAGGGGGGCCATGGGAAGAAGGGGGGCCATGGGAAGAAGGGGGGCCATGGGAAGAAGGGGGGCCATGGGAAGAAGGGGGGCCATGGGAAGAAGGGGGGCCATGGGAAGAAAGGGGGCCATGGGAAGAAAGGGGGCCATGGGAAGAACGGAGGGGAAAGTTTGAGTGGACTCAAAAGTCAACGTGGTGCACCATGCCGCCCGCCTCTGACGTGCCCGCACGTCCGCTGCGATTTGGGGGTGGGAGGGGAGTAGGCGGGAGAATGCGGGGGACGGGGTTGAAAGGGGGCGGGTGTGACGCTGCTGAGTACGCTAGGCGGGAGTGAAAGCAAGGGGATGTGAGAGAGGAGAGAGACAAAAGGCGCACGCATGCACGCACGCACTCCCCCTTCTTTCCACCCCCCCTCCTTTTTCCTTCCCCCCCCTCCCCCCACACACACTCACCCGTCATGATGAGGTAGACGATGAGCAAGCCCAGCGCGTGCAGCGGAGGTGTAAGGAGGGAACCAGAGGGAAGGAGGGATGCATGCACGCGCGCCCGCACCGCACACACACACACTCACCAGAGATGATGAGATACACGATGAGCGACCCCAGAGCCTGTAGCATGACCATCACCTCGCACAGCACGCGCCCGCGCTCGCCAAAGCGCGTGCCCATGAGGTGGCCGTACGACGGCGAGTTGGTGGCGGCCGCCAGGCGCACTATGATCAGCACCGCGCTGTGCGTCAGCGCGCCCATGAGCGCAATCAGCAACAGCCCCAACGGAAGGCCCAGCACCTGATGCGGAGAGTGGAAGGGGGAGAGAGGGTGCGGGGAGTTGGGGGAGGGGGAGGGGGGGTGGAGTGGGACGGGGAGTGGTAGGGGGAAGTGGTCGGGGAAGTTGTAAGGGTAATGAGCTATGATGAGCACAGCGCCGGGGTTGAACGAACCCAAGCATCACTATGCCATGAGCAGGGGCAGGAGCAGGAGCAGGAGCACCCCCGCACGAGCAATATCACACCTTAACAATGGCGTAGGTGTTTTCGTTCGTTTACGATGCTCCCTTGTTTGTTTTGTTTTGTTGGTTTGTTTGTTTGATCTTTTGTTTGTTCGTTTTAGTTTGTTAAGGCGGGCAGCGTTGGAAACACAGTGCACGATGTCATTACGGCGCACCTTGACAGTAGCGGGAAGCGCCATAATGCCCGCGCCCACGCTCGTCGTCGCCAGATTGAACACCGCGCTCCACAATCCCCCGCCCCCACCCCCGTGCCCTCCGCTCAGCATCGCGGCCTCTTCCGCCCTGCCTCCGCCGACACCGCCCTTCCCCCCTTTCCCTCCGGATGCAGCGCCGAGTCCAGCCAAATTCCCCGTGGAACGGCGCAGAACCACCACGTCATCCAAGTGATCCTCGCCGTCGCTCGCGCCGTTCATAGCGGCGCCATTCGCGGTGGCTACTCGGTCGCCCGCGGGTTCCGCAACCGCGTTTTCTAGAGGTTTGTGAAGGAGAGGGGCTGTTAATGAATCCATGGCGTCACTTGGTGGAGGAAAGGGGAAGGGAGGAGGCCGGAAGTGGCAAGGGAAGGGAAGAGCAAGTAATGGGAGACACGAATAAACTGAACGGTGTTTTGTTTCGAATAGAAGTGCAACTACGAAACTAAGCCTGAAACCTTTGTCTCAAAACACGTGGAGACATGGCTTTGCAATATGCGAGCGGAGGCTACGGATTGATAATAAACTCCCAGCAATAAAATGTGTATTGCAGATAAGCTAGCGTGGCAACCAAGATAAGCCTTCGAGCCGCTGTCTCGATTGTACCGTAGAGGAATGGATCGGCTGAAAATGATGAGAACTGCACAATGACGACCAGTTGCTACGAATACTCGCTGTGTCTCTCTACTGCGAATCCCACTTCCCTGATGCATTACACTAGTTCAAGAACGGTTTAGTGAGCTGCTGAAACTTCTACAACGGCTGAGTAGTATTTTACAACGGTTTGGTTGTGGAACCACATAACTAGCAGTTGTGTGCCTTCGTTCGGTTTCGCATGACTAGATGCAATCTGGCGACCGTCGTCACGGGCAAAATACAGTTCGACGACTTTGGTTACCGGCTTGGTTTCTCTGGCTTCGGCAGAAACGGCAAGCCAGGCTTTTTCACCTCCCAAAACACGTGCGAGAGAGCCACTCGTTTCGTTACCTTCTGAAGGGATGCGAGCCGCGCTAAATTGGTTGGTGTGTGCTGCGCCGGAGCTGATGTGGCGCCACCCTTGAAACGCCCTGGGTGACGCGACTATCGAATCTGACGTTACCACGTGGTATGGCTATTGAAGACCTGTCAACAGCCTTGGGAACGCATTCGTGGAGCACACGACGGACAAACTCCAAGCTTGTTCTCTACAGTGCAATGGAGGACTCGGCGCGCGAACCGGCCGGGCGTGAGAAGGAACCGCTGATGGCGCCTAAGAATGCGGACAGAAATGCGTGAGGCTCGGGGGTTGTCATGTCACAGGCTGGTGAGAACCAGGTTCGAGGATCCAATACTGATCCGCCACCTCACTGTACCCACTTATTGTCTCTGAAACACACACAAGCGGCTTCAATTCCTCCCAAGGTCGACTCACTTAGATTCCAACTACGTGTTCTGCCCCCCTCACCTGCACTTCACATATGACGTTTGAGGTGTGCAACATGTTAGGGCAATAGCGACACATGGCATAAGTTAGCAGTAACCTACCTGCAAAAACAAGAATGTTAATGAGGTCGCATAAAAATCCTCTACCAGCCGCTCGGCTGTCAACGAATCAAAACCCCAACAGCCCACAGTGCCAGCAGCACCATGACAACCAGCATGAGAAATGCAGCAATCAACTTCACAAGCTGCGCTGTCCTCTCCTCGCGCTTCAGGCTCGCCGGCAAGGGCAGGGCGTTGATCAGCGCCGAGGACAGACCCGTCAGCCTCTGCGAGTTCAGCTGCCCAGCCATTTCCTTGGCAGTAACCGAGTCATCCATAATCATCGCTTCAATCTGAGCAATGGCATCTGCATCCACTCCTGAAGTACCCTTCCGCGCTAACGATCCCGCGCCCTGGCCCTTCTTGCCTTGCTTGCCTGCGTCCACGCTGGAGCTGCGACGCAATGCCCCCCCTCGCTTCGTCAACCGGCCATTTCTCCCAGCAGCAGACGAAGCAGTCGGGGTAGTGACCGACGCAGCGGCGGCAGGAGAAGGAGAAGGCAACACACCATTTTCAACCCCCTGCTTCTGGTCCGAGGGTACCGTCACTTCAGGCTTGGAAGGGGGAGCAGGGGCAGCAGCAGCAGCAGCAGCAGCATTCTCTGACAGAGTCCCAGTTGCAGCAGCCGTTGCTTCTGCGGCTGCTGTGACTGCATCCGCAGCAGCAGTTGCAGCGGCAATGTCAGCAGCAGCTGAGGCGCCGTTGGACGACGGCAGGGCTTTGGTGGCCGACTTGCGCCGCCCAGACTACAAGGGAAAGTGGGTGTACCATGGGATGGGAAACCGTAACACACATAGAAGGAGACCAGAGATGAGCAAAAAGAGTGAGGAGGGGAGGGGGCGAGTGGCGAGGGGGCGAGGGAGTGGGAAGAGAGACAACAGGTAAGAATAAAGGTGAGTAAGAAGCAGCAAGCAACCAACAGCAGGCTAGGGATATCATACATCTCAACACTCAGGTCACAATCCCGGCCATTAGTCTACCTTTGCCCGCTTCTGCTCCTCCCCTGCATCTCCTGCTGCTGTCACACCAGCAGGCTCCCCTGCTGAACCCTTATCTCCGTCCTCCGTGTCTGCCTTGCCAGGTGCCGCCTCTGCTGCCCCCGGTGCAGGCTGAGACTGCTTGGAAGCAGATGCACGCAACTGCTTCAGGTCCTTCTGTTGACAGGAGAGGGGAGGATGGAACGGGAAGCAAGGCGTGGGGAGAATGGAGCGGGGAGGGTGAAGCGGGGAGGAGGAAATGGAGGTGACGTGAGACAAGCGGGATGTGATGGGTTTAGGGTGGGAGTGCACAGCAGATCAGGGGGCACTGCAACAGCGGGTTGACAGGGGTGCAGGGGGATGACGGTCAAGGCCGAAAGTATCAGATTAGTTTAAGGACAGAAGAAGTGGAAGAGAAGTTGTGTTCAAGACCTGGAGGGACGAATTGAGGGAGCGGAGGCGAGCAAGCTCCGCCTCCAGAGCGTGGATCTTGGCTGCCTCCTGCTCCTGCCAGACCACTCACACACACACACACATGCACACAATGAACACACACACACACAATCGCACACACTCACACACACACAAACACACACACACACACACATGCACACAATCGCACACACACACACACACACACACACACACACACACACACACACACACACACACACACACACACACACACACACACACACACACACACAATCGCACACACACACAATCGCGCGTGCGCGCGCGCACACACACACACACAAAAGATACAGATGGTGCTCGTATGTGAATTTACTGACAGCAGTACACACGAACTTGGTTTCACAACAAGGGTGTGTAAGCGAGGGAGAGGGGGGGGAAGAAGGGAGTGCTATGCATGGTAATCTAGAGGTCTTGGCAAATTCCGGGCGAATGCGCAGCATTGCCCTACAACAACACTGTTTCGAAGGCAATCAACAGTGCATTTGGCAGAATTAGGTGAGTGGGAGCACATAACATACAGCAGTGGCTAGCTGCGCCTTTGCTCCGGTGAGCTCCTTCTGCACGGACGCCAGCAGCTGCTCCTTGGCTGACAACTGTGGGGACAGGCGCGGGAAAAGCAGGGAGACGCGCAGAGAGGGCAGAGCAACAGCAAGCAAGGTCAGTACACACGCACGCACTAACATACCGATGATCAAGCCTGGAGGCGGCTGATGGACTGTGACTGGCAGAGGCAAATGCCACAGCCAGCACAAAGCCACACTCGTGACTCCTCACTCGTACAGAAGGAACACCGCAACAATGGCATGATCACGCCAGGAAATACAGACTCTATATCTCCATCGCCCTGCCTGAGATCCTCTCCAACCCACTGCCCTCCCCCACTGCCCCACTGCCCCACTGCCCCACTGCCCCATTGCCCCATTGCACAATCACCACCCACCTGCTGGCCCACGCGCACCCACCTGCTGCTTGTGCTTGCTCTGTGCGTCCTGCAGCCTTGCCTCAGCCTCGTTGAGCTTCACCCGCAAGCGCCTGCTCTCATCCCCGCGTGCCCTCAGCGCCGCTAACTGCCCCTCCAGTGCAACCTCCCTCGCCGACTTGCCCTTTCCACCGCCTGCTGCAGCTGCTGCTGCTGCGATGCTGGCTGCTGTTGGCGTGGTGGCAGCAGGGGGGGCTGCAGCTGCAGCTTCTGCCAGCCTCTGCTGCTCCTGCTCCTGGTGCTGCTGCTGCTGCTTTGCCATGGCGTCTTGCAGGTCTGAGAGTTGGTTAGCAAGCAGCGAGTTCTCTTGCATCAAATTATGCATCTGAGGAAGAGCCATGGCACACCAACATAAAAAAAAACACACACGGGGGAGCATCGTTGCTGTCAGGGATCACGAGAGTACAACAAGAAAAGCACAAAACCAGAGGGCAGAAAGCAAGGAAAGAGGGCACATGAACGGCAAACAAAGCTGCTGCTTTTCTAGCTGAGCGTTGAGCGCACACACACGCACCTGCGCCTGAAGCTGCTGCACCTCGCCCACGTGCTGCGTCTGCATCTCCTGCACCTGCCCCTCCACCTGGGCCTGCATCTGCGCCTGCATCTGCCGCGCCATCTGCTCCTCCTGCACCTGCGCGCGCAGCTGCCCCTTCTCCGCATCCCCCGCCTCCACCTGAGCCACCAGCACCGCGTTTTCCCTCTCCCGCTGCTCCAGCAGTCCCTTCAGTTCCCCCAGCCACGCCTCCAGCCGTCCCACCTCCTCCCCCCGCCCCGCCACCTGCGCGCTCAGCCCCTCAACCTGCTGCTGCGCCAGCGCCGCCTTCCCTTCCGCCTCCTCCAGGCTCCGCGCGGCGGCTTCCGCCCTGCTCTCGCTCTCCATTGCGTGCATCCGCTGCTGCTCCAGGGCCTCCGCCAGCTGCGCCGCCCGGGCCTGCACCTCCGCGAGCTCATGCCCCTGCCGCACGCACTGGCTCTCCAGCTCCTGACGTCTACACTCCAGCGCCTTCACCCTCTCCTCGGCTTCGGATCCCTTCTGCGCCTCATGCAGCCGCTGCTGCTCCTCCTCGCGCCATCTCAGCTCCCGCTGCTCCATCTCCTCCGCGCGCCGCTTGAGCGCCTCCGCCTCCGCCTGCAGCCGCGCAACTTCCTCCTCCAGCCCCGCGATTCTCCTCCTGCTGCTCTCCGCGTCCTTGCTCGCTGCCTTGTCTTTTTCGCTCGCCTCCTCTGCCCATTTGCTCTCAGCTGCGGCCTTCTCTTGCCGGGCAGCGTCCAGATCGGCTTGCACGCGCTGCAGCTGCTCCTCAACAGCTGCCGCCTGTTGCTGACTCTTCTTCCCCTCCTCTTCCACTTGCTTCCACTTGGACTCCGCTTTCTTCCACTCCACCTCACGCGACGTCAGTGCTGCCAATTCGCCCCTCAGCTTCTCTCCCTCCTCCTTCAGCTTCTTCTCTTCACCCCTCAGTTTCTTCTCCTCAGCCCTCAGTCTCTCACCTTCCTCAATGAGTTTCTTCTCCTCACCCTTCAATCGCTCCGCTTCCTCCCTCAGCGCGACAGCCTCACCCGACAGCCGCCCCACCTCCTCCTCCAACTCCGCAATCCTCGCTTTCTTCGCCTCATCCTCCTTCCTCCTCTCCTCCTCCTGCTTCTCCCGCGCTCCCTGCAGCGACTCTGCAGCAGTCACCGCCGCAGTCCCCTCGCCCTCCCCGCCCACCCACTCTCCCCCACCTTCACCCCACGAGCTCGCGGAAACCAGCGCCGACGTCCCCTCGCCCTCACCGCTCACTCCATTACCCGCGGCAGCGGCGGCAGCCGCCTTTCTAAGCTTCATCCCAGCGGGCCCCGATGCGGCCCCCATCGCCGCCGCCACGCGCGCGTCCGCCCGCGCCCTCTCCTCCTCCAGCTCCCGCTGGAGCGCATCAATCTTCCCCTCTAGCTCCGCGCGCAGCGCAGCCAATTGCTCCTCCGCCATCTTCTGCGCGGCGGCTTCCGCCTCCGCGGAAAGCCGCGTTTCCGTCTCCACAAGATCCGCCCACGTGCCCGACCCCATCCGCCCGCTCGGCTCCTCGCTTTCCCCAACGCCCGGCACATATGACGCGGGGAACTTCTTCGCTAGCTTCCGCTCAAACACCTTTCCGCCCATTCCCCCCAGCCCCGGCAGGTCAGCGGAAGCGGTTTTCATCTCGCTCGAGGCGGCGTCCGCGGTGGCTGCGCCCGCGCCGGAGGCGGCGGTTGCTTCTCCGCCCACCAGCCCGCTCGCGCGGCCTTCCGCGCACTCCTGCGCGAGCTTCATGGCGACATCCGCGCTGAACTTGGCGGATTCCGCTGCTTTTTCCGCCTCCACCGCGCGCTCCATGAGCAGGCGGTTCTCCTCCCGCAGCGCCGCCAGCTCCTCCTTAGCGCGCACGGCGTCATCTTCCGCCAACGCGCGCGCAATTGCATTTCCCGATTCCGCAGCAACCACCCCCTTGACCTCCTCCTCCTGCTCGCCCTTCCCCCCGCCGGTTCT
Organism: Closterium sp. Naga37s-1; assembly: GCA_947471745.1. NCBI lineage: Eukaryota > Viridiplantae > Streptophyta > Zygnematophyceae > Desmidiales > Closteriaceae > Closterium > Closterium sp. Naga37s-1. Next base: position 1,280,561 of record CANJKZ010000738.1, read on the forward strand.
GCCGCCGGGGGTGGCGGGGAATTCCGGTTGCGCGTCAAAGGCGGAGGCGCCCGCGAACTCCATGAGCGCCAAGCGCTTGGCGCTGGACTCGGGTAGCGCAACCGCGCGCTCTATCCGCATATTCAGGCGCACCAAGGGGAACCTGTCCATTTGGCGCGGGAAAAACCAGGAAGGGGGGTTGGGGATGACGCGAAACCAGAGACGGTTGAGGGGGATTGGGAAGAAGAAAGATGAAAGAGGTGAGGATGTGGGTGGATGGGAAGGAATGGGAAGTGAGACCTGGAGATAGGGAAGTGAGACCTGGAGATAGGGAAGTGAGACCTGGAGATAGGGAAGTGAGACCTGGAGATAGGGAAGTGAGACCTGAAGTTCCTTAATAAGGGTTTCTGTCAAGGGGTACAGGTGGTGGGGCTATCCAAAGAAGGAGAGCGGAGAGGATTGCCACGGGTGCTGGTCGAAACCACGAAGCGACGAAACAGAGGGAGCGGTTCAGACGGAATAGAGGGTAGACTTTGGGCGAGGTTTTGAGCGAAAAGAGCGACACTCACTGACGGTTGGTGAGCGAGAAGAGCGGAGTGGGCGGCGGCGCCGCCGCCGCCCCAGAAGCAGCCTTGGCTGGTGACGCCTGCACGGAGCGGGACACCTGAGACGGCTCCACCTGCCAGTGCTCCCACTGCGGCCCGCGAGCCGGCAGCAGCGCGAATGGAGGGCGGAGGGAATTGGGTCAGATCGCGTAAAACGTGAAACGAGAAGCGAGCAAGATCCGCGTAAGGAGGGACGGGTTGAAGGAGACCAGAGAGCGTGAAGCAGGCGCGCAAATGCTGCACGATAGACGCGGACAGACGCGGACAGACGCGGACCGACGTACCGTCTTGAAATTGTAGTTCCCTGCTCGCATCTTGAGGTCCTTACCCGCCTGCATGATCTGCAGGGTGGATAGATGGGGCAACGGTAAGAGAGCGGGGACGAGCCAATGAGGGAGCGCGACGCAGGATAGTAGCAGGCTAGGAAATATATGGAAAGATAGAGTAGGAAGGGAGCGGCGGCAAACGGGAGTAGGGCGTTAGCCTAGTGGTCACTGTGTGTGTCACTGCAGATCAGCTGATTGCTTGATTGAGACCAGTGATACTCTGTGATACTCTCTAACCAGTGCTGCGTTCACATTCAATCCTCTTCCTCGTTGCACCATGCGTGAGCTGCGCTCACCTTGCCTTCCGCAGCCACGGAGCGGAAGCCGAAGTAGCGCTTGCAATCGGACTGAAGGACCACCAGCATGGCTTCAGGCGGGTACGAACTGCAGGGGGGAGAGGCGCACGCATGGTGCAACGATGTCAACGATGCTCATCGGCGTTCAATTAAGTTCCAAGAATGTTTAACAATGTTCATCGGTGTTTAACGATGCAGTGGTGGTCGGGGTCAGAGTCAGATGGACACAAACTGCCAAGGACCTGGAGCACAACAGCTCATTCTTTCCGATGCAAGTTCATGAGCTTTCCAGAAGCCTCAAAGAGCATGCCACATGCCAATGGCGGGAGCGATGGTGACGCTGTCTCTTACTGCCAGTCGTGTCTTCTAGTGCAAGTCCTGTCTACTAATCTGGACCAGTTTGATTGACGATGTGTCATGCAGAACCGACCTGTCGGCGTGTGGAGCATCATCGGAGGAAAACAAAGTCTCTCGACCGTTCGCCGAGGGACGCATGCGATACAGGCGGCCATCAGGCGTCGCAAGGACGACCAGATCGCCCACCTGAACGTGGCGAGGGGGGTTGAAACGGAGGAGAACGGACATTGGGTATAAATCGGATCGGAGCGTGATAAACTTGATTGATAAGAAGCGAGAAGAGGCACAATCACACCGCTAAACTCCGTACGATTGTTGACTCAAAGGATCAAGCTGAACGAGCTGGAAATCGTAAAAGCAGATTCAGGAAATTCGCACAGGAACGGCAAGCTACCTTTATGCTGTCCACAGTAGTCCCCATTTTTGCACCTCCGCAGGAATAGGCTCCGTAAGATTGTTGAACAAGGTTATCAAGAGACCAGCTACTGAGCAGTGTCCCTGAAGACAGAGCAGGAATCTGCTGAAGAAACGCTTTGTTGAATCGGGCTGGTCAGTGTGTGGTGGGTGGGTGAGTGAGTGAACCGAAACTGACTCAACTGGACGCTCCAGGGGCGAACAACAGAGAGGCCAAACAAGAGACGAGAGCACACATCACGTCACGATTCACGATTCACACAGATGGATGATGGATCACTGTGCCGTGACTCACGCACGTCACATCAATCTCCGCACCGCACATCACCGCTGTACTTCTTCACCTTCCCCACCTCTCGAACCTCGAATTTGGGAAGGGTGGGTGGTTGGGTGCTGCTGTGGATACGGGTGACGGGGAACCGGCAGGGCGGGAACAGAAGCAGTCGGCCCACTTGGGTGAGCTGAGCCATGTCTGCCAGCAATGTTGGACGAATTGAGATAGTGGTGCAGCTGCTTTTGGTTGATCACAATAGGTTCGTGATTTCCGAGGCTGCAAGTGTCAGAGCTTATCTGCCTCGGATAAATCAGATCAGGCGCTTTGAGTCAGCAGGTCCAGCCATACACCAGTTCCTCCCCAAGAGCAATGTGAAGGAACAGCAAAGACAAAGTGCAATACACTTCCTGGTAAAGAACTACCAAGGACAGTTATTAGTCAATGACTAGTAAACCTGTTAACCAGCAGCGGTTCACATCCTGTCCTGATGTTGAACAAGTTTCCTTATGGTTCGAAGAGCCATGAAGAAACCTTTAAAGAATATGCTAATATTAAGAACCTTGAGTACGGTACCTGCACAGCACATCTCTAGTTCACTAACAGCACATCACTGAAACTTACATCAACCACAGTCAGCAGCTGAACTTCCTCCCCAAGTATCCCCCTATGTTTCCACTTGATTCATCCTTCTGTTTCAACTGCACTTTGCGCCGTATATAATCATCACAAGGTGTACCAGGGGCGCTCCTCAGCCATGGCCACAGTCATGCCCTCCAGGTCCTTGTTCAGGTGCACCTGGCACCCGAGCCTACTGCTGCGCGTCACCTGCCCATCGGTTGACACCTGCCGCAGCCGATCCTCCTCTGCCTGCGACCGCGGTGGCAGCTTGTCCAGCCACTCCTGCGCTATCGACACTGGAAACGGGTGCATCGGGTTCACGGAAGTGGGGGGAGGGGAGGGGAGGAGGGGCGAGGAGCGGGGAGTGGGGGTGTGGGGGGAGAGGAAGAGGGGGAAGAGGGGGAAGAGGGGGGAGAGGGGGGGGGGGGGGGGGGGGGTGTGGTGGGGGCGTGGTGGAGGAAGGTGGGAGAACGTTAGTTGAAGGCAATAAGTGAAAGAGAACTTATACCGAAAAAAGGTAACGCAACAGCAACATGTGTAGTACGTGACAATGCTGGCATCTATAATTACAAAATGGGACAAAGGAATGGGGAAAAGGTGTGAGTTTCTTCAAAAAAGAAGCTGCTGCTGGCAAAGTGCCATACCCTATGTATTCTACAAAAAAGGGCACTGGCTGCTACTAGCTATCGCCTGATCGCCTAATCGACTAATCGCCTACTAATCTCCGGGCACCTATGCGCCTGTGCGCGCGATGCGCGCACGCACCTTGGCAGTTGCCGTTGCACGAATCCAGCTCCTCCAGCTGATGCCGCTCCACGGTTTCAACCTTGGAGCGGATCAGCGCAGACAGCAGCGTGCGCCCCGCCAGCCCCGTCACCGCGTGGCGGTGCCCGTCCGCGTCGATCGCGGTGAAGCGCACAGCGCGATCCGCCACAGTCGGCGCGGACGAGCCGGGCGCGACGGAGGATGCGGCTCGGCGTGGGACGGGGAGAGCGGAGTCGAGGAGCGGGACGAGACGCGGAAGGGCGCGAAGCGCGGTGCTGGTGGTTCGCTGTGCCGCGCGGAGAAGCAGAGCCATTGCGACTTGGTTGTGCGGAGGCGGGAGGGGGGCGGGAGGGATACGCGCGGAAGGCGGAAATGCTGCGAGAATACGGTGAAGGCGGGCGGCGGAGGAGATGGGCGGGAGGTCGAGAACACTGCTAGGGAAGCGCGAAGCTGTGAAGGGCACTTTCTCCCCCTTGTTCACTTCGTGCTCGTTGCACAGGCCCCCGCTAAGCGGGAAGCAACTTCGAAAATACAACGGGTGCACCCGACAGAGGCTTAACTAGTTCAATGTGAATGTGAGTGTGAACTAGAATAGAAAAGATTACTAGATGAGTTATCTACTACAGTCTAGGCGTATGGTAATCTTGAGCCTTGCAGCCTCAGCTGAAGGACCCCAGCGATCGCTACCGTACCTGATTATAAGCACATCGACTTGGTGCTTCGTGTCAAATGTTATTTCTATAAATAGAGAAAGAACTGCTGGTGGTTGTGAGGCTTCTGTAACTCAACCGCCTTCCACTGCCTTCCACCGTGACCATACGAAGTCCTCTCACAACCATTCCGCCACCATTGCCGGCCATGCCATGACCGGACACATACCCTCGCAAGTCCCACCCACCCACACAACGCTTCCCCAACAGTGCAGCACAGCAGGTTGCTCCCATGCTCCGGCAATATCATAAGGCTCGGCACTCCGGCACGCCAACAGATCCTGCTCACACTTGCAGGGGCCACCAAGTTCCAGCTTGTCTCACGTAGGAAACACGGGGCTATGGAGAGCAGAGCAGCCAGTGCTGAGGAAAGAAGTCGAGTACTAGGATGCTTGTGGTGCGCTGTAACCAGCCAATCAATTCTGGGGTTTCTTTCTTGCAGTGGTGGGTGGAGCAGTTATGGGTGTGGTAGTCCTCTTCACTGCAGGGGAACCACACCACACCACACCACACCACACCACACACACCACAGGGTAACGGGGAAGGGCAGACAGAAAGATGAAGGGTAGGTAGCAGGAACGGGTAGAGGGGAAGGTGGGGGTGAGGTTTGACAGTAAAAAGGCAGTCAGGTAGAGACAGACAGGAGAGTCAGCAACAGAGCACACGGGGAACACACGGAGTCAGCAACAACCTCCATCCCCAGTTCCCCCTTTTTACCCCCATCGCTGATTCACCCAATAACCCCCGCATTCAAATCCCCTTTTTACCTCCACTTCCAATTCCAACAATCCCCAAAAACTCCCTCATGGGCCTGTAACCTCTCGCCCATTCCCCTCTCCCCTTCTCTTTCCCCGCTCAATAACCCCTCACCAACCCAACCCCCCCCCCCCCCCCCTCATTCCAGAGGCAAAGCTCACATTGACTGAAGCGCCCTCCATGTTCTGAGTGGACTCTGGCGCTCCTGTTCCCCCCGCTGCCGAAGCAGCCCCAGCAGGAGCAGATGCAGCAGACCCAGAGGCAGTGGCAGCAGCAGCGGCAGCAGCAGCAGCAGCCAGGGAGTTGGACAGAGAGGCCTGCAGAGACAGGTCCTGCAGCCCACCACTCATCCTCGCTAAGAGCATATCCATTAACATCTCCCCGTCCTCATCCAGCCCTTCAAATTGCGACGCGCCCAGCGGGCCAATCACCTCCTGCCCCTCCCCTCCCTCCACTCCTCCCCTCAACCCCCCCCCATCCACATGCACTGAACCCCCTTCCGGAACCACCTCCTCCTTCACATTGCCTCCTGCCACTGCTCCCCCGCCTTCCGCCCTGCCCTCTCCCCCCTGGCTGCTGGCGGAACGAGCAGCACCACCGCTCAAGCCACTCCCCGTGTGCCCGTCCTTGGGCCCCTGCTGCCGGAAATACTGCGCCAGCAAGTCATGGTTACTGGTAGAACCATCCTTCCCTGCTCCTGCGTCACTCCCATCTGCTCCCACCCCTCCTGCCGCTCCTTCCCCCATCCCTGCTTTCAGCAGTCCTTCATCATTCCACCCGGACCCATTTCCCCCTGCACTGGACATGTCACCGCTCCCCCGATGTCCTTCCAGCCGCATGCCTCCTGCTCCCCGTGCCGCCATGCCGGGTCCTCCTCCTGCGGCTAGCGTTGTTGCTGCAATGGCGGTGGCTGCTGCCGCCGCTGCTGCCGCCTCAGCTTCGTCGTCGTCCATGTCCTGATGCGGTGGGAGGGAGTGAGGAACGATTGAGAGGGTAAGGGACGAGGGATGGGGTGAGGGACGAGGGAGGGAGGAGGGAGGGAGGGAGGGAGGGAGGGAGGGTGGAGCAAGGGAGAGAGGAGGAAGGGGGTAAGCAATAGTAAGGGAATCGCGAGAATCACGGAGAAAATGGATTCAAGAATTGATGGAATTTATGGGGCGATGGCAGGAAGGGAGAGAAGAAAGAAAGCAGTGTGGGGGGGGCGGAAGGAGGGAAGGAGGTAACGAGTCAGGTGAAAGAGGGATGGAAGGGAGGGGGGAAAGAGACCTCAAATGCAGAGGGGTCGGCAAGCGAAGCGAGGTTGCCATAGTCCATGGCTGCTAGCTTGCTGGACAGCAGCTGCAGGGCACACACCACACACGATGATGGCAAGGGGGACAGGGAAAGAGAGGTGAGGATGAGAAGGAGCTAGTGAGGGAAAGAGAACGAAAGGCCGGTTCAGAGGTAACGAAATGGGGAGCAGAAATGGTGGCTTTGATTGCAGGAAGAGGCAGGTGCATAGGGATGTACATGTGCCATTGTACAACCGGCCATCTATGCAGCTGGACCTTGTACACGCCTGTACACCCTTGTACACCCCTGTACACCCCTGTGCACCCCTGTGCAGTGAACACCCTGTACGCCCCACCCCCGTGCATCCCTGTACACCCCAGTACACCCCTAAGCACCCCTGCACAACCCTAAGCATCCCTGAGCACGTCTGTGCACCCAAGTGCACCACTGTGCAGCAGCCTGCTGCCATTCCTCCTCGTCTCTCCCCGTGAGTGCGGCTCACCTCGACCTGCAGCTGCAGCGAGCGCACGTAGTTAATGATCTCGTCCAGCATCACTGCCTTGCCTGTCACCTGGGGGGGGGGGGGAAGGGGGAGTGGAGAGGAGGGGAGTGGAGAGGACAGGGTAAGAAGGTGTTAAAGCGCTCCAAAGCTGCAGCGAGCGCACGTAGTTAATGATCTCGTCCAGCATCACTGCCTTGCCTGTCACCTGGGGGGGGGGGGGGGGAAGGGGGAGTGGAGAGGAGGGGAGTGGAGAGGACAGGGTAAGAAGGTGTTAAAGCGCTCCAAAGCTGCAGCGAGCGCACGTATTTAATGATCTCGTCTAGCATCACTGCCTTGCCTGTCACCTGGGGGGGGGGGAAGGGGGAGTGGAGAGGAGGGGAGTGGAGAGGACAGGGTAAGAAGGTGTTAAAGCGCTCCAAAGCTGCAGCGAGCGCACGTAGTTAATGATCTCGTCCAGCATCACTGCCTTGCCTGTCACCTGGGGGGGGGGGGGGGGAAGGGGGAGTGGAGAGGAGGGGAGTGGAGAGGACAGGGTAAGAAGGTGTTAAAGCGCTCCAAAGCTGCAGCGAGCGCACGTAGTTAATGATCTCGTCCAGCATCACTGCCTTGCCTGTCACCCGGGGGGGGGGGGGGAAGGGGGAGTGGAGAGGAGGGGAGTGGAGAGGACAGGGTAAGAAGGTGTTAAAGCGCTCCAAAGCTGCAGCGAGCGCACGTAGTTAATGATCTCGTCCAGCATCACTGCCTTGCCTGTCACTGGGGGGGGGGGGGGAAGGGGGAGTGGAGAGGAGGGGAGTGGAGAGGACAGGGTAAGAAGGTGTTAAAGCGCTCCAAAGCTGCAGCGAGCGCACGTAGTTAATGATCTCGTCCAGCATCACTGCCTTGCCCGTCACCTGCCCTCCTCAGTGGCCAGGGGGAGGGGGGGGGGGGGGAGGAGGGGAGGGCAGGAGAGCAAGGGAGTAGGGCTTAGGGATGCAGGGTAGGGAAGGAGAGAGGGGCATGCATAACAGGAAATGCCGCCGAAACAGGAGCATGCAGGTCACATGGTGCATGAGCCTTGTTTTGTTCTTTCTTTTCCTAGAAAGAGAGGATGAATATTCTACAGTTTCAAGCGACTGGCGGTTGTGGACGGTGTATCAAGGGTGATAGGACTTTTGGGTTTCTGAGGCTTGATGTTCATGAGAAGTGGGGTGATGACGGGAGAAGGAAGAGGGTGTGGTGGTGGGGTAGTAGTTGGGGGGTTGGTGGATGGAGGGCGTGGTGGGTTCACCTTGGCACAGCTGGGAACGAGCGCCTGCAGCACCTTCATGCGATCACTGATCTTCTCCCTCCGCATCTGCACGCACATACACATACACATACACATGCACACGCACATGCACACGCACATGCACATGCACATGCACATGCACATGCACATGCACACGCACACGCACATGCACATGCACACGCACATGCACATGCACATGCACACGCACATGCACATGCACATGCACACGCACATGCACATGCACATGCACATGCACATACACACACACATCCTCACACGCGCGAGCGCGCGCGCCCACACACACACACACATGGATGCATGGGAGGGAACATACGCGCACACATGCACGCACCAAGGATGACAACAGAAAACGTCACGGGAGCAACAGTAGGTAGTGTATCCCAAGCGCACACAGAGTATCCTACCAGTACATAACACATGACAGCACCAAGCCTGACCAAGCCTAGCATGCTTCGTACCAGAAGCAGGCTGTATTTCCAACACCACGCGCACACAAGCATCAGGATGACGGGACAAAAAGACAAGGTAGTAACTTAGTAACAGCATGGGGCATCCCGTGAGCACACCACTGCACACACATTATTCCAGCACACCACCAACATATGACATGACATGACATGACATGACATGACAGCACCAAGCCTGACCCAACCCAGCCTGCTACCAGAAGCAAGGCTGTCTTACCAGCACCTTCCACTCACCCTCTCCGCAATACTGTGGCTGTCCGTTGCTTGCCCTCTCCTCGCCCGCACATGCACCACCTCCCTCTCCTCCCCCCACCCATCGTCACCCCATCCCTCTCCTCCCCCAGCCTTCCCCACACCCCCACTGCGCCCGCCCCCCATGTGCATTTTCGCCCCTGCACTGAGACTCCCCTGTCCCCGTAATATAGCTTCCCTACCCCCTTGCTCCCCTTCAGCCATTTCTACCTCCTTCCCCCCTGCGTCTCCCTCCCCTGAAGTGGGGTTTCCAGGAATCTGCATAGGGAGGGGGAAGGGTCAGGGGTGGGGTGAGAGGGGGGACGAAAGGAACGAGGGAACAGGAGAATGAGGGGCGGAATATGAGAGTTTGGAATCCTCGGCTGCTCACATGTATTAGCAAAGAAGAATGCTCAGTATGCTCACATTCCCAGTTGCCCGCAACTCCCTATCCTTCCGCCTGCACCACCCCCACACCCATCCCTGTCCCGCACACGCCCCATCTTCCCTCCCAGCCCCAAGCGCCCCACCTTCCCCCCTGCCCCACCCGCCCTGCCACACCCGCCCCGCCTTTCCCCCC
>CANJKZ010000738.1:1292500-1422500 GCA_947471745.1 Closterium sp. Naga37s-1
ACACACACACACACGCACACACACATTCACACACACACACACACACACACACATTCACACACACACACACACACACACACACACACACAAACACACACACAAACACACACACACACACACACACACACACACAAACACACACACACATACACAGGCACGCACCTGCAGCACCATGGCCTCTAGCCCCTGCCATGTTGTTGCTCCCCATCATGCCCATCTGCCCGCCATCCATCATAGCCGAATAATCTGCGCCTCCCATCAGACCACTCTCGTCATATCCTCCCCCCAACATCCCGCCCATCCCCCCATTCATCCCCATTCCTCCCCCTCCACCACCCATCGCGCCTCCCATTCCCCCACCCATTCCCCCATACACATCCCCCGCCATTCCCCCGTACATATCCCCGCCCAGCCCTCCGCCCATTCCTCCGCCCAAACCACCCGGCCCCATTCTCCCCGCCATAAGCCTCGCAAGCGACCCTCCGCCTCCCATTTCCGCTTCCCCTTCCGCCCGTTCCGCCTCCTCCACCGCAGCCAGCGCAGCCGCCGCCCCCGGCCCCAAAAGCTGCAGCTGCGCGACGTCAAGGCTCCGCGTTCGGCGGGGCCCCATGCTTCCGCCTCCGCCCTCCAAACCGGCCGCCGCCGCCGCTGCTGCTGCTGCCGCCGCGCCTCCTAGCGCCATAGGGTTCATTCCGGACGGCCCTTGCTGTGCTGGGCTGTTGTAGCCTCGATTCATCTGTCGCTGCATCGCTGCCACTGCCGCCGGCTGCTGCTCGCCGTCAGCCTTTCACACTCCCTCTCCAACTCACTCGCCCACCCTATGCCACTCCTTCCAGACTGCCGTTCCCGTCTTTTCCCAAACTTACTCCACCCTCCCTCCTGCCGTTTCCCACAGGAACTAACCCCCTCCGTTCGTCTTTACCTTGTATTAAGCGGCAACCTAACAACCTCCCAGATAGTCTAACAGCCCTAGCCTCCTCCTTCGCAGGCCGTGCTTAATCGTACGCTACCCTCTGCAGTCACGGTCTTACGCGAATCTGCTGCCCGTGACCGCATCGCTGTAGGACGCTGAGAAATGTCCAAGCGACCAACCAAACCCTAGCTGACACCATCCATGCGTGGCAGAGCCAATGCGTGCGACGCAGGGAGCCGCATGCTGTCTGTGCCTGCGTCGACGGCCAGCGGCGGCAAAAACACACACCTCGGCTTGAAGAAGTAAAAAGCAGTACAAAGGAACCGCCTGATGTGAGACAACGGGCGAAGCAGGAATAAACGGAAGGCAGGGAAGGTTGGAAGGGCGGAATGACTGAGCGAGCGCGCGGTCTCACGGTTCCGTCTTACAGAATAGGTTTCCACAAACCCGGTCCGGTAACCAGAAAGTTCCAGTTACCAGAAGAGCCCAGTCCAGTAACAATGGGTATGGTTCCGGTAACCAGATGGTACAGCGATACGAGAGATAATCAGACGATGCGTGCTACTGTTGGTCGAGCGGTACATAAGAGCTTCGACTACGTCTTCTGTCTAGGATTGAGCGTCGTGAATGTAAAGACAATAATAAAAGTAAAAACAAGAGTGGATTGAGGGCGTGTGCCACAAGGAAAAATGGCGGGAAGGACGCGCACGTATACTAAACAGACCGCGTTAGTATATATGGTTCTATGACGCTGAGTGGGAACGAAAAAAGGGAGCGCGGAAAATAAAAAGGCGATACTGTGGGGGAGTGCAGGCGGGACAAAACAAGAGATTGCAAGGGTGATATTTCTTCCAGTCATAACAATAAAATAAACAGAAAAAAGTTCGTCAAGAACGAACCTGGCGCGATGTCGTAGCTTAGCTTGGCAAGCAAACAGCGAGCCCGGCAGGGTGCCGAGATGCTCTACACTAGGAGCAGAAAAAATTATCAACACGAAGCTGGGGAGATGGGGGGAAGGCAAGAGCATTTCAAGGTTCACATCCACAATGGGGATGTCTGCAGAGCAGAGGATTTGATGCTAGAAGATGGCAATCTCGAGGGTCACGGGAAAGACCGAAAGTCCACTTGAACGCACTAAAATCTACACCATCGCGTCCAACCCCGAAAAACAGTGACCCTCAGGGCCAGCGAGTCAGTTCCCCCACGTCCGCCCAGCCCCGAGGCTGGAAAACCCCTCAGGACGTCAAATGGAACTGTAGAGCAGGTGGGGATGAGATACTGTAGTTCCTGCTTGATTAGAGGCACCAACACACAGAAGGTAGCACAATTTTTTGCGCACAAGGAGAGAATACCTGTACAAATACATTTCTAGGTACCGTAACATACATTTTGATCAAGGTACACTACCCTTTAATTTTGGCAGAGGGGAATCCGCCAACAAGCTTGCAACACTAACTACAAGTTCTACCAATTGCCAAGGATACCAACTGTCTCAAAAGTTGGATGGACCTTAGACGGGGTATTTCAGAATACTGAAACCCCAACAAACAACTCCAAGGATTTTCAAAGCACTTCAGGCCTTCAACCAGTGTTTCATGCCGTTTCATCAGCTACACCTGCAATCAGCATCCAGGACACAGCGTCAAGGCATTTTTTTAGTTACGGCGGAAGAGGCCACAGATGGTGGATGGAGAGATAGGATAGGTTGAGCACAATGTCACAAGCTAGATACAGTATGCATCTCGGCCCAGCTCTTTGTCACTGGCACAGACTCACCAGGACGCAGCAGGAGCCGCAGTGATGCTAGCACAGCGCTAGCTGGCGTGATGTCAGGTGGGGGTGGTAGGCGAGAGGAGCTTGCGCCACACATCCAGTCTCCACAGGCCCTGTGAACATCCCAGTGATGGCGGGTGCAACGGGGAGGAGGGCTGGGAGGTTGTCGGTACGAGCAGGGATTTTGACGCGCAGTAACACACACATGCTACTTAGGACTACAGTTTGCATGAAAACCCCCAAGTCACACACACGCGTGCGCGCGCGCATGCACACTCACACACACACACACACACACACACACACACACACACACACACACACACACACACACACACACACAAACAATCAAACAACTGCAACGAGGTCTCACCTTCTTCTCATCCTGGCCCTGGCCCTGACCCTGCGCATCATCCCCATGCACCTCCCCCTGGCTGTGCCCCTGACTAAGCCCCTGGCTAAGCCGCCTGTTGTGCCTCTGCCCCCTCCTGGGCATGAGAGGCCCACTCAGACGCCTGCCCCTGTGCCGGCCACTCACCCCCTCGCCGTCCTTCCCTTTCTCCTCATCCGCCCCCTCCTTGCTCCGTGTGCTGCTTGCAGCAGCCGCAGACACACTCCTAGGCCACTGCAGTGCCGCTGCAGACGTTCGACTGATTGGTGGGGGCGAGGGAGAGGGCACTGGGGAGGGGAAGGGCATACCGGCGTAGGACCTCTGCTGCTGCCTCTGCTGCTGCTGCTGCTGCTGCGGCTGATTCTCTGCCGATTTCCCCGGCGCCTCAGCCGCTTCATCCCACTCATCTCCTTCCTCAATTGCACTCACAACCCGGCCAACCCGATCACCCTCCCCCGCAACCACCTCTTCCTCCTGGCTTTCCACAGCCTTGTTCCGCTCCTGTGCCTCTTTTCCCAACAGCTGTTGTCGACGATTCACCATCTCCCGGATCCCCGGAAGGGTTTCTGCTAGTTGCTCCACCATCCGCTCTTCCTCCTCGCTCAGCCTCGCCCTTGCTGCCAGCCGCTGCAGCAGGCGGGCAGGGTCCATGCTGCTCATATCCAACCTCTCTCCTGCTCTCTCTCCCGTTCTCTCGCCAGTTGCGTCTGTGCCTGAAGCGCCACCACCCCCGCTGCTGTCAAGCTGAGCCGCGGCAGCAGAAGAGGCGGGGGCGGACGAGGGGGAGGCAAGGGCGGCAGCAGCAGCGGAGGGGGATGGCACACTGGATGTGGATCGGCTGGAGGGGAAACGGTAGCGTGCAGAGACGGAGGGGACGAGACGGAAGTTGCTGGTAGGCGTGGTAGGGGAGGCAGCTGTAGCTGCAGGTGCAGACGGAGTGACGGCCTCAGCAGCAGCAGAAGCAGAAGGAGCGGTGGAAGCAGAGGAAGCAGCAGCAGAAGCTGCAGTGGTCCGTGCTTGAGCGTTCCCCTCAGAATTCGGGGACATGGGAGGTGAGGGAACAGCACCAACTGCAGCTGCAGCTGCGGCTGCAGCGGCAGTGGCAGCAACAGGGGAGGTATCAACGCGAAGTGCAGCGAAAGGCGTGCAGGAGGGGCGGGCGGGGGAACGGGAGTTGGAGAGGGAATGGGAGTGGGAGTGAACGGAGGAGTGGGAGGCAGCAGAGGTGGATCGGCTGATGGGGAAGAAGCGGCGAGCTGATGACAACGCAAAGGACGACGATGAGGCAGACGGTGGGGCAGACGGTGAAAGAGGCGGCGCAGCAGAGGACAGGGCGGAAGGCAGCGTAGGGGTGGACGATGGGGAAGACAAGGCTATGTGCGGGTGTGCATGTGCGGGCGAGGGTGACGACGTGCTGTGGCGAGCGTGGGGCGTGTGCAGCAGAGGAAGGGTGAAGCGTCGCAGGATGCTACTGGTTCGCGAGGAGGGAGGGGTTGCGGGAGGAGAGGCGGTGGCTTGCCATGTGGGTTGAGCTTGTGGGGATGTGAGAGGGGCAGGAGGTGGTGCTGCGGGGTTGAGAGGAGCGGATGGGGAAAGAGAGTGCGTGGTATGATGGGTGATTTGATCAATGACAAGTGATGGGCGAGCCTGGGAAAAGAGGGCGCCTGTTGGAACGGTCGACTCAATTGTGCTTTGTTGCAAGCTGCTGCCTGCTTCCACTGCTGCTTCTACCCTTGCTCCTTCCTCTGCTTTCCCTGCTCCTGCTCCTCCTGCTGCTGCTGCTGCTGCTCCTGCTGCTGCTTCCTCTACTGCCCCCGCCGCTATTCTAGCAGTATCGCCTTTCCCTTCCGACCGTTGCCCTGTCCCTGAGTCTCCATGACCTTCCCTGCTCGCACCACCCACAGGCTGCGGCGCATCCGCGCCTGCAGCAGCACCAGCAGCCTCAGTGGGCGCACTTGTAGTGGCAGGTGACGAGCAGGCATGTGGGGAGGCAGCAGGAGGAACAACAGTTGGAGGAGCAGGGGCAACAGGAGGAACAACAGTTGGAGGAGCAGGGGCAACAGGAGGAACAACAGTTGGAGGAGCAGGGGCAGCAGGAGGAACAACAGTTGGAGGAGCAGGGGCAACAGGAGGAACAACAGTTGGAGGAGCAGGGGCAACAGGAGGAACAACAGTTGGAGGAGCAGGGGCAGCAGGAGGAACAACAGTTGGAGGAGCAGGGGCAACAGGAGGAACAACAGTTGGAGGAGCAGGGGCAGCAGGAGGAACAACAGTTGGAGGAGCAGGGGCAACAGGAGGAACAACAGTTGGAGGAGCAGGGGCAGCAGGAGGAACAACAGTTGGAGGAGCAGGGGCAGCAGGAGGAGCAGAAGCAAGAGCAGCAGTAGCAGCAGCAGAGGGAGGAGGAGGAGGAGGAGGAGGAGGAGAAGGGGGAGCAGGTGTGTGTGGTGTTGGCAACTGTGACAGTGGCATCGCTAGCCCATCCCCCGCCCCCCTTACAACATCTCCTCGCCCTGCAACACAGACCTTCTCCTCCTCTCTACCCCTCGTCCCTTCACCCTCTCGCTCTCTCCCGCCCACACCTAAACCCCTCGCCCCATCGCCCCTGCCCCCTCCCACGCCCATCTCCTGTCCCCACCTTCTGCCTGCCCCCATGCGTTCCAAGGGGGCGTACGCAGCAGAGGGCTCAAGGGGAGGCTGCGCAGCAGAGGGTTCGGGGGAGGGGCGGGCAGCAGGGGGCTCGGGGGAAGAGTGCGCAGCAGAGGTTTCGGGAGAGGGGCGTGCAGCACGGGGTTCGGGGGAGGGGCGCGCGGCAGGGGGCTCGGGGGAGGGGCGCGCAGCAGGGGGTGCAGTGGAAGAGGGGGGAGCACAAGTAGTGCCGGCGAATGGAGCAGAAGGGACCAGCGCGGGGGCAGTGGCAGGAAGAGGTGGGGGCACGGACAGAGGGAAAGAAGGGGGCGAGGGCTGATGGGAGAGGAGAGGAGGGATGGAGGGACGGTGAGAGGGTACGGCGGGAGAAACAGGAGGCTGAGAGGAAGGCGGGGATATGTGTTGCAGATCAAGCACGGTGGTGGTATGGTTGGGTGAAGCGGTGATAGTGCTAGGCAGGGTGTGGGTGGGGTTGATGGTTGGTGCAGCAGAGGAGGGGAGAGAAGGAGTGTCAGTGACACGTGGACGAGCCGCTGAGGTGATGGTACTCAGCTGTGCCTCGAACTGCGGAGGGGGGAATCAAGAAGGGGAGGCGGTGAGAGCCATGGGAGCAAGGGGCAGCAGGGATTAGGCAGAGAGCCATGGGGGCTATGGAGAAACAATATCAATACAGCTCAACCCAACCCTCACCCCGCAACTCCAATCTACCTAACATCCCCTTGCCGTTTTCCACCACCACCACTATCAAACATCTCCTCCTTCTTCCTGATTGTATTCCTCACCTCATCAATTTCTTCGAACTCTCGCTCCATCTCCTCCATCGAAAACGCGCTACCCGCCGCTGCTCTTCCTCCTCCTCCGCCTCCGCGCTGCCCCTCCCGCCCGTGCTCCGCCGCCCCGGCCCTCCCCGCCACCTCCGCTGCCCGCGCCTCCGCGGCGATGGTGGCAGCTGGCACGCATGCAGAGGAGGCGGAGGAGGAGGCGGAGAGCGAGCGCGGCGGTGGCGCCTTGCGCTCCTCAGAGTAGCGCGAAAACGACGCGGAGTACTTGTACCCGCGCTGCTGATGCCCCCCCGCCCCCGCTGCGCCGCCAGCGGCAACAGCAGCAGCGGCGGCGGCGGAGCCCGCAGTCGCACCACTGGCGGAGGAGCCCGCGCCACTAGAGCTGGCGCTGAGAGCGCCGCTGCCGCTCGCGCTGACGCTGGCGCTGGCGCTGGCGGTAATTGTGGTGATGGCGGCGGTGGCGACGGCGGCATGTTTGACGGTGGTGATGAGGGAGCGCAGAGCCACGCGCGGACTGATGGGCGGTACTTGCTTGGAGCCCTGCTGCTCGTCGCGATTCCACCCCTCGTTCCACGCTGGCACGCCCTGGCGATAACACACACCACGAATCCCACGCGCGAGCCCCCCCCACACGCCCCAGAGAAAAAGGAAAACGGGGTGAGAGGGAGGGGAGGGGAAGGGAGGAAGGAGGAAGCGGGAAGAAAGAGCATGAAGGAGCGACTGGTGTAACATACGTCATGGGACTCATCATTCAACATGGCGTCTACGTGTCATGGAATACCACGGCACGCCCTCCCATGCCTTCCGCAACGCACCTCGCTGCCCTTGCTCAGCTTGTCCCGCCGTATATTCGTCACCACGTACCGCCGCCGCCCGCTAAGGCTCTCACTCCGCCCATCCGCGAGGACCTGCGCCGTGCCGATCATAGAGCGGACGCTGTTCCGCGCATCGCTGCTCGCGCGCGCGTGCGCAGCGCCGACCGCCCTTCCCACGCCGTGCGCGCCGTCGACCTCTCCGCCGACGGCCGTGGAAGATGCGTCCGCCGTTGCGCCCGGTAGGAGTGCGCGCGGAGATTGCTGCGGGAAGGGGGCCGCGCTCGCTTGGTCCGGAAGTCCTGACCGCTCGAACTTCCCGATTCCCGCTAGCTGTTGCGCTGGCTGCTGCTGCTGCTGCTGTGTTTGCTGCTGTGTTTGCTGCTGTGTATGCTGCTGCTGCTGCTGCTGCTGTGGTTGTCGCGGGTACGGTTTCGTTTGTTGATATTGTGGCTGTTCCTGCTGCCGCTGCAGTGACGGTCGCTCCTCCGGCTGCTCATCCTGTTCCCGCAGCTTCAATCGTGGCTGCGATTGCTGCTGCAACAGTTGCTGCAACTGCTGCTGCGCTTCTTGCTGTGATTCCCGCTGCGATTGATGCTGCGACTGTTGCGCATGCTCCGATTGGATCTCGACCGTGGCGCCATTCGGCATAGCAGCAGGCTGACCGCCGCAAAGGTTAACAGCAAGGACTTTGCCATTGCCATAGTCCTTCTCATTGTCATGTTCATGTTCATGCCCGCGAATGACCGTCGCCGCTTCGCTAAACTCCTTAGCCCACGCCTTCCAGTCGCCCACGCTACTCAGCACCAACTGCCGCTCCCAATCTCGCGGCGGCTGCGGATGCGGCTGCGGCTGAGGCAGCGGCTGCGGTTGCGGCTGCGGCTGTGGGTATGGAAACGGATACTGCTGCAGCTGCTCCGCGTGCGCCATCGCAATAAAACTTTGGTCAATTTCCGCCTTTTTAACCTAGTCACGACACGAGCGATAGGCTGGTTGTGAAAGTCACCGAAGTTACCCCAGTACAAGGCTGGGATCTTGCGATGACCGATAAATAAGGCAGCAGAAATACTATAATGTTGAGGTAGGCAAGCTGAACTCACAGGACGCGACGGAGCTTCGAGACATGTGCAACGGACCTTCTGAATTGAACCACCTCTTGAAAAAAGAATCACTTCGCAGCAAGGGAGAGGAAGGACCTTGACAAGCTGACAGGAAGACCAAGGGAATGCCGAGCGTGTTTGCGTTGGTTTGATTGGTTTCTTGTCTCAAAACGTCGTTCTCGCCGAATACCCGTGGACCGAACAAGACCGTAGTACAACGAACTAACCAACAAACAGCCAGTGCTGCTCCGCCCCGCGCTCTAGTTCCTTCCAACCAACCTCCTCTGGCGACTGTGGCCCCTCCCTTTTCTTGGAACCTCCGCCGCCGTTTGAAAAGGCGCGACCTCCCCGAACAGTAGTGGAGCCTCGTTTCAGCAAGGGATCTGTTGCACTACGAGGAGCAGAGTCTCACCTTACAGATAAATTCTGGTAATACTAAATCCCACCTATCTCAAGAACTATATTTCAAATATTTCACTGAATTCAGCATACGATAACCACAAGATGGCAAATACTATGTCTGATGATTCTGTGATCAATGCATGGTAGTCGCCTAGGAAAACACCGTTGGAGTGCTCAACTTGGGAAACCATGCATGTTCCTTCAAACATGTTTCGAAACGGGACAAATCTAAGTAAAAAACAAGCAACTAGAAATAAGAGGGTCAAACGACAACTGTATTTTATGTGTGTCTGGCGAACGATTAGATTGATGAGCTTGTGCGATTAGAGGAAGTGCCACTATTCGAGCCTGATGCTTGGGGTGCGAAAAAGCTCAGATGAATCAGTCATCCCAGCTGTATCTCCACTAGTGCACTCAACTGTATATCCAGGAATGTGGTCAGACGTGCGTGCAGATGTGCTTCCAGGAGTGTGCCCCGTGGAGGAGGGCACCTTCACACACCGGTGCATGAGCAGGTTCACATCTGTCTCGTCCAATATCTCCTCCTGCAACAGCTCCTCTATTACATCCTCCATCGTTATTATCCCCACCACCACCTCCTCTTCCTCCTCCCCATCTTCCCCCTCTTCCTCCTCTTCCTCCTCTTGCCAACCTCCTGGCCGTGCACACCTAGCCTCCTCCCCCCTCCCCTCAGCCTCTACATCTCCTTCTGCCTGTTCCACCGATCCCTCACCACCACCTATAAGACTCCTCTCCTCCCCTACCCCTGGTCGCACTTCCTCAGACTCTTCACTCCTGGGACTAAACCCCAACCCATTGCCATCGCCCCCCGTAACAGCGCTACCAGCACCACTCCCTTCTCCACTATCTTTCCTCCTCCGCCGCTTCCTCCCTGCACCAGCAGCTGCCTCGAGCTGAGAAACATCAACTGCCATGTCAGCAGCCACAACACTGCTGCGAAACACACCCTTCCGCCCTCCAGCAGCACCCATCGGCCCGCTGCCCTGTCGCTGTTGCACATCGATCAGCAACCTCTTGCCATCCCTTTGCTGCCTGGCAGTAAGGGCAGCGGAAACAGTGGCGGCAGTCAGCTGCTGCACACGGATCGTGGGTCCTGATAGCCCTTCTGCATGGGCCCTCGGAACTGCTGATTCACCTGTGAGACTTCCCGTGGTTAGTGCTGTAGCTGGTTGAGACAGTGCAGGTGAATCTGTATCCAATGGCATGCTGGTAGAGAGCAAGGGCTCGAGAGATTGGCGCCTTGTTGGCTCGTTCGTAGTGCTGCAGCTCTCACTGTCACCTATACTAATGCCTTTCCCGGTAATATTCAGCAAACTGGCTGTCCCGGGTTGGGAGGGGTGTAAACGCAACGTGCCACCCCTAGGGACAGCAGCGCCAGCAACACCAGCAGAAGCACCGGCAGCAGCACCGGCAGAAGCACCGGCAGAAGCAGCAGCGGCCGGGGCAGCAGCAGTAGTGGCGGGGAGAGCAGCAGCAGACGAGCAAGATGAAGTGGGTGCAGCAAAACGGGACAGAAGGAAGGCCGAAGGAGGGGAGGCGAAAGAGGAAAAGTCAGGCGTGTTGGTCACACAGGTGCTGCTGGCACTCGTGATGGGACTGCTGACGCTGATAGTAGTGGCAGTAGTGCTGGTAACACCAGCCACATGAGGCACAGACACGGTCGTTGTGGTGGTGGATGTGGTGGTAGTGACTGTTGCAGTGGTAGCAGCTGCGGAGGTGGTGGCAAGGGAGTGGGTGCGCGCGGAAGCAACGACAGCAGCCATGTGTGAGTGACCGCGCTGGAACTCGTTCAGCATGTCGTACAGGGGCAGGGAGGCTTGCACTCTGGTGGGGCGTTGGGCATGGAGGGAGGGGGCGAAGGGGGGGTAGTGGCAGGGAGGTAAGTAGTCTTTTTTTGAGGCGCCTAGAAAAGTGACAGCTGTCATTTGCGAGTGGTCTCGCTGAAACTCGTTGAGCATGCCGTATAGGGCAGGGAGGCCTGCACTGTAGTGGGGCGTTGGGAAAGGGAAGGGGGGTGGGAGGGAGGTGAGAAGTGGACAAAGGGGGGAGGTGGAACGGTGGAGGAGAATACATTAGACAAAGGGGAGCAAGGAGGAAAGTGTGGCATTGAATACATATGACGCATGGGTTGACATTGCTGATGGGTGGCTCTGCAGCGGAATGCAAGTGGGTCAGAATGCAAGTGGGTCGGAATGCAAGTGGGTCAGAATGCAAGTGGGTATGAGCAAAATATTGTGTTGCAGCAACCGAGCATAGATTCGGCAGCGATACCTTGGAATTCGGCGAATAGGAACCTTGCGAATCGGAGTGGCATCCTCTGGGTGGAGCGATATGAGATTCTTCACCTGAATGCCGCACACACACGCATGGATACACGTAGAGACACACGCACACACATTCGTTGTGATTCAGGCAAGTGTACACATGCAGAGCAGTAGCATGAGTAAGAGAACTACAAATAGCACAACTGATGATGCCACCAGGACCTTTCTCGCCATGGCTTAATGCCCAATCACATGCTCACCCTGCCAGCCCCACCCAACTCACCGTCTTATCAAAACAGCCCCCCTACCTCTCAAAACCCATCCAGCCCCAATATTTTATGCAATAGTTTAGGACGTACTAGCAGCAATCCAAAGATGTTGTTGGGGGAGTCGTGGTACACGGGAACCCGGCTGTGGCCTCTCTTCATCAGCTGCTGCATCGTCTCCCTGCTTGCATGAGCGAACATGAGTACAGATGACGAACACGAAGCACACACTCATGCACTTCCGGCACATGTACAAATGCAAGCAAATGCACGCATGCGCATGCACACACCACACACATGTGACCAGACTAGCATACCAGACAGCTCAAACTAGGAAAGGGGCAAGCAGCAAATCTGGACGGTGACACAAGTCACCACACGGCGAGCTTTGTGTCGAGAGCCTCACACACACATGACGCGCCTGTGGCTGAATACTATTGCCACTAATGCTCTCATGATGCCTCATGGATGATGCATGATGCATGTAGCATGATGCACGATGTAGGATGCAGCGTAAAACGCACAGGTCGAGCTTGGTGTCGACGCTGAGCGAGAAGGCGTGGTGGATGGGCGTCATGGCGTCTGCCACCGTCTTCCCTGCTAGCTCCAGCGCGCCACTGATGATCGTCGTTTCGTCCACTGTCAAGTCACCGCCCCTTCCCTCCTGCCACATGCGGAACGCCAAGCAAAGGAAGGGGTAAGGTGCAGTGGGAAATCAAAAGGGGGAGATGGAGTGGGAGCGGGGATGAAAGTCCCCTGCGCAAGCCATGGTGCCATGCGTGATGATGTGTGCTTGCACGCGATAGCCAATAGCAGCAGAGGCACCCACCCACCATCTTTGCGTGCATGTTGACAAACGCCTTGAGCTCTGCGCGGCGGTACAGCGGCTCGTTGCTTGCTCCCAGCACGAGGTCCAGTAGCTGAGTTGGGGGGTCATGGAGTAGAGATGAAGAGAAGGGGGAGAGCGGAGACGAGAGAAGGAGAGGAGAAATGGATGGATGCAGGATGGTAAACCTTTTGCATGGAAGCTTCGTGTGAATGAATCTTTCGGCTAATGACGAAATCTTCGGGATGAAAAGAACGAGTACAGAGTTCAGGGGGGAGGGGATGAGGAGATGAAAGGAGTGGCAGAAGTGTAAAGTGTGAATTGGAAAAGAATGACTCAACTGGGCGCATGGGGTGCAGCCTGTAGAGAGTGGATAAGTGAGTCACCATGGCATGAAACTCACCTTGCTGATGGGGAGGGCGATGGGGTAGAAGAGCAGCACGAGAACCTTGACGAGAGGGGCCAGGGTAGCTCCTATGGCCAGCCCATAGCGCGAGCACACAGCTTGAGGAATAATCTGCGCGGCACCATGCACACGCAAACACGACCCCATGCACAGAGGAGGCATCAAACTGTCAACTCTCAGGCGGAAGAACTGGTACAAAAACAGGAGGCATTATGACCTCATGACAATTTACAGAAACTACAGGCATGGAAACTCACGGATGCCAGTGTGGCACGTCGCCAACGCAAGGGGACGAAAGCGACAGTTCTACTAGAATGACATGACTCGCTAAGGAGAATTGGGTCACCTATTAGAAGAACACGGAGCACGGACCTCGCCAAAGAGCAGGATGAGAGTGACTGAGAGAAGAATGGCGGCCCATGAAGGCACGAGCGCGTCCAGGAATATGGGAAGGGCCTGGCGGCGGCGTGCACACGCATGGCGGAAATCAGGAACCATGGGGTGAAAGGGGTTGGGGGTTGTAGGGGGTTGTGAGGTTAAACAGGATGTGGATGCTACGTGGGTGGTAGTTCAGCAAGTCGAGACGCCGAGGAGAACAATAATTGGCCTACGACAAAGATAATTCCCGACGTTGCGAGCGATGGATCTACTGACCTCCATGGCAAGAGCATTTCCGATGAGGAGAGTGCAGAGGAGCAGATGTGGCTTCTTCATAACCGGGAGTATGCTAGCTGAGAAAACAAATAAAACACGTTTGAATTCAGCTGAAATTAGAACCAAGGGTCACCAGTCGGCGGGAAACTTCGGACCGTCTCGGTGCGATCATTCTGCTATAGCGGAAAGCGAAATAGCGACCACTCTCATGGCAGGAGAGGAAGGTATAATCCCGACTCGGAACAAACTTGAAGTCGCACCTGCGTGCTTCTTGTCCGATTCCGACCCGCTTTGCTGTAGAACCTCTAAGTCTACGAGGCCCAACGACATGAGGCCCAGCGTCAGACCAGACATAAGTCCAGAGAAGGTGACGAGGCCAAGAATTAGGACTATGTATAGCCAGAAATGCCCGCCACAGCATTCCACGTGCATCTCCATCGCCAATCTAAAGTACCCGTGAAAGCTGTTGTTCTAGTCGTAGCTCTCCTGTTCAAATCTGACTTGCCAGCTGCTGGAATGTGATAGATGAAACTCGTCTCTTCTGGACTTTATTCAGTCGAGCCCTGGACTGTCAGTCCTGTGTGGGTGGTGGAATGCCTTTTCTGCTTGTAAGCACCTCAGGGCCCCAGGCAGCCAAGATGGCTAGAGATGACAAGGTGCAGACGGGTGGGAAGAGGATAGACGCGTCGACAATTCCGTAAAGCCTTCGGGAATTGCAAATGGATTGCCGTTGCGGTTTGGAATGGCACGGCTTGCGTGCAACTTCCAGGGTACACTGGTATTTGGGTGCACTTTTGCCGGTTCGCAAACGAATTGGAATGGATTTTGTAAATTGCAACCATGAGGTAGCGGCCCGAAATGACGGAAAGTTCACATTGACGGCTCGTATCATGGTGGAGGCCCTCGAGATTAGTCAGCACCAGCTCAGTCTGCCGTAGTGCGGCGCGCAGTGAGGCTTTGTTGAGTGGACACGAAAAAAGGTTCCTTCTTTTTCTGCTGTTGAGTGAAAAACACGTCACTCGCTTTACATTACATGTGTCACCTTCGCGACATTGCATTACATGTGTGTGTATAGTTATGTACCGGGGTTGGCTTCGTAAAGAGTACAGAATCCCATGGTGACTCCGTTTAGGGTTCGCGTTATCAAAAGAAACCCGTCTTGAACACCAGGTCGGAACTGATCTTAGATGTTCATATGGACCATCTGAACTTGCACAATCACTTTCTTGCCGAGAACTCGTTGCATATTCCTTAAGTCTGGGGAATATATAGGGAAACATATGATGAATACAAAATCAATGAATTCTCCAAATCGGTGTCTGGTACAACTTTAGGACATAGTTGAGGTGATAGTTTGAATATAATGAGTTTTGACAACACAACTATATACAGTTCTGCTCTCTTGGAGGAGCTCAAGATCCAACCACGGTTCCAACCACCTCCTCCTGTCCCCCTCCCCTAGCTTATAGCTGTTGCTTGTCACTTGATCACTTGATCACTGGTGGCTGCATAAACTGGCAATTGTATTTGGTTGCAAGCGGAGAGGGCCTCCTGATTGCCTCGCAAAAAACGTGTTTGAGTGCGTTTCCTGGTGGTGTGCCATGGCACCCCGTTCCGCTGTACTGTTTGCTCTGGTTGCAGCGGGATTCCTTTTCACGGTACGCATTACCGCCATCTTTTATCGAATGTGTTTTCGCAACGCAAGTTGCGATCTCGTCTCACCTGAATTTTCCCCGGTTCCGTCCGTGCGTCTAAACTTTTTGAACTCTGCGTATCAGGTCGCGCTGTCAAGGCCGTCAGGCTTCGAGGCTGAGGAGGCGAATGGCCTGCCTGGCAGCATCTTCAAGGTCCGATCCTTGTCCCCCCATCTCCTCTGCCTATTAATTCCAGCCCACCGATCTTTCTCAAGCGTCTCTCCCTTTTTTAGTTCTGTGGTCGTCCTGTCTTTACAAAGGGACATCTCGTGCCCATCCCTATTGGATCTGCAGGCTCATCTGGTAGACAGCGTGAACAAGAACCCTCGCGCCACATGGAAAGCGGGCTACAACGAGCGAGTGCATCGCCTTTCTGTAGGATTCACTCATCACCACTCCCCTGCATCCTTTTTTCTGTACTTTTTCCGATCTGCTGGCGTAACATCGTATCACTTCTTCATTCAAATCGTTCTTACATATCGCTGTTTGTTGTCTTATTTTGGTCTCTCCACCAGAAGCCCGCACTCAAATCGCTGGTCGGCACTTACCGCCATCCACCAGCCAGCGCTCTTCCCCGCAAGGAGCTGTCTCCCGCTGCGATGAACATCGAGCTGCCGAAGCACTTCGACGCGCGCAAGCACTGGTCGAACTGCCCGTCCATCTCTTTCGTTCGCGGTACGTGCCTGCTGTGACACGTACCAGATATGGCATGTAGTGCTTCTTGCGCTGATTGTCTATTTGTTCTTCAGCGTATGTTCGCCTTTTCCCGTCCCCTCGGTCTCACCACCTTGTGTTCTTTTCTCTTTCCCCCCTCCCCGTGTTCTCCCGTCTTCCCTGTATGCATGCCTTTTCCATGTTGGATTGCTTCACCTGCACTGGGTGCTGTTGTATGATTCCTGGATTGCTGTTGCTGTTCTCCTGACCTGACCGCTGATACGCCGCAGACCAGGTGAGGGCAAGATTCTGGTTCTTGAAACTCTGTAGTTGCAGAAAGCATCTCGAAATTGAATGTGGGCGCACTATTTTGCGTAGTAGTAACTTGTTGCTGGTCTAAGCAACAGCGACACTGTTAAATTTCTCGTGTTTTCAGGGCCACTGCGGTTCCTGCTGGGCTTTTGGTGCAGTTGAGGCGCTCAGCGACCGTTTCTGCGTGACTTTTAACGAGGTCAGAGCTAGTTGTGTTCCTTCTTCGTTCCCTTCTACTTTTGAGAGATCTCTGTTTTGACACGAACCTGGTCCCGGTTATCAGGCATATGGTTTTTCCGCAACCTTAGTTGTGCGTTTCCACCACCTCACCATCTTCTGCCGTTACACGGTCCCATCATTCCCCCGAGCAGACTGTGCAGCTGTCCACCAACGACTTGCTCTCGTGCTGCGCCACGTGTGGCGATGGGTGCAACGGCGGGTGGCCGTACCTCGCGTGGGAGTTTTTCACCAAGCAGGGCGTCGTCACTGAGCAGGTGCAAGGATGGAATCACGGAAGGGAGATATAGTGATCAAGGACAGAGACAGGTGGTGGGGGGTTAAGGCGGTTGTGGGGCAGTATCGAAGGTAGTTAAAGTGGATTGGGTGGGGTTCAGTGCCTGCAGAAGCTTAACGAAGGCACCTCAGTGGGATGTGGATGTGGTTGTTTCAACGTTCTATGTTCCCCTCTCGTGCCCCCCTGTTGCTTCTGCCAGTGTGAGCCCTACTTCGATCAGCAGGGGTGCAAGCATCCCGGGTGCGAGCCGCTGATGCCCACGCCTGTATGCAAGCTGACGTGCGAGGATGGGGAGAACTGGCGCAGCAGCAAGCACTACGCCTCTGAGGCTTACCTGGTGGGGCGTTCTGTGGAGGCCATGATGACAGAGCTGCTTCTGCATGGACCCTTTGAGGTCGACTTTGATGTCTACGAGGTGAGGGAGTCTCTCAGTATCTTCATGACATTCTGTGCCATGAAGTTTGGCGTGGCACTGCGTCTGTATTGTAAAAGTGGCCTCACGTTGTTTGTTGAATGATTCTCCTTGCAGGATTTCACGTATTACAAGGGCGGAGTGTATTCACACCTGGTGGGGGATATGGTGGGGGGCCATGCAGTCAAGCTTGTGGGCTGGGGCACCACTGACGATGGCGTTGACTACTGGGTATGTCCGCCTTGCGGGCATTCTCTGTCTCACATCCTCGTTTACCCTCGTTACTTTGTGTAGTCCGCCTGAGGTCCTGTGGTGCGAGGCTTACTTGGAAATGTTTTTCTTCGTCTTGTCTTGTGCAGATCATTGCCAACTCGTGGACCCGAAGCTGGGGCGAGGTTAGTGTTCATTACTTCCAGTACCCATTTCTCTAATTCAGTCCTACCGTAGAACTAGCTTGCGTTGCCTGGCTTGAAGCCACTTGATAGCACTCTTGGCTTAGTGTCTCGTGTTTTAATATCCTTGCTGGCCCTGCTCGCAGGATGGTTTTTTCCGCATCCGCCGAGGTACCAACGAGTGTGGCATCGAGGAAGATCCAGTTGCAGGCACCCCTTCCAGGACTCCGGCTCCTTCCCCTGGGGGACTCTTGGAGGGGGTCGCCACAGAGTAGATTGCCCAGCACACATGCGGAAGAGTGCAGATCGTGGATAGGATTTTTGATGTTTTTTTTTTGTGTGGATGGATTGTAACTGCACGTTGTGTGAATGTTTCGGCTTCAAATTCTGTTTGTGAAAAACCCTTGGGGCCATGTACTGGTATTTGAATCATGGGTACGCCAAGTAACATTAGCATGGGGGATGGAATTTGATTTGGATGAGTAAACTATTGCGCACTGTGTTTGCAGTATCAAACACGCGATTGTTCAAACACACTGTGGCGTCAATTGTAATATCGAAGCCATATGCAGGATGTTCGGGAGTGAGGCAGGGCAGCCGTCGTCGTCCGTGTCGCGTAGATCAGCCCACACGGGTCCGCTCACACGTCCCCTACTCCCTCAACCCAGAAGTTGCAGCAAGTTATTCGGACCGCGACGACTTACATGACTCCTCTGTTTCACCCGGCAGGTCGGATAGCGTGCACCACCGCCCGATCTTGAATGTCGAACGGTCATTAGAACGTCACACGCACACCCTATGTCCATTGTTTCGCTCAAACCACCCAACCGCGCCCTTCTAAACCACCATTCAACATTTCTCAAACTAGCCCAACCCAGCCAAAACGCAATCAAAACTAAAACCAAACTGGAGCCACTCCAGCACGGCAAATTCTCATCGCGATCTGCTCCTCCTTTCCCCCAACCCCAACCATATCATGCTGTGCTGACATGACACCCACTCACAACAACCACAAGTCTGCCTCTTGCCCCAATCTCCCAATCTCCACCTCTTGCGGGTTTGTCTGACTGCTCTTGGTGTCCTGAATGAAAGTAGCTGGTCGTGCAGCTCACGGGTATAGGTAGGTAATTCTCATGCAGGAGAATAGAATTCAGAGGCGGTTATGACGCAGGTAGAGGGCGCGCATAAAAGCGCGACGGGGGTTGCGTCGAAACTGGGAATCTTTTCACTCATGCGGGTGCCTACTAGTTTCCGTCGAACCATAGACAACTCCAACTCCAACCTTAAGATCGACCCATGCGCGCAACGCGCCGACGCAAGCAGTTGGCGCTCGGGTGAACGAAGCTCCGTAGTAGCACCAGCAGAGTTACGACGAGCGGCGCTCCCAACTGCCGAGTGTGGGCCTGGTGTGCAGCACGAGAGAACATCATCCCATTGCTCCGTCGATAACCAAGATCCCGTGCGACAGGCTTGTAGTAGGGACTCGCAACTGGCTTTGCGGTTTGAGAGGAGTGCGCGGTACGAGCAGTACGAGCCCATCCAATTCTCCCAACTGCCAGCCGAGCGGGTGATGCAGCTGCCGCATCGAACCCCATCCGCCCATGCGCCGCCTTTGAGCGACGTGCCGCGTCCACTGTCCGCATTTGAGACCTCTTCTCTTATTGCGTACAATACGGACAGTCTTCTTTCCCCAAGTACCGTCGAGTCACGGAGGTTGGCTTCTTGCGCGTCACCCCGGCCTCTAACGGCTAATTCCTGCTTCCCCGCCTCCCCCGGCCCTTGCTTGCGGGAAGAAGGGTTTGGGTCTGGAGGCGCGGGCGGAGTGGACAGCGGAGGGGTTGTGTGGGGAGAAGACGAAATCACGCGGGATGGTGGCGGGGCGCGCACGGGCCGCACCTCTGCCGCCGCCACCGTCGCCGCAGGGAGTGGTGTAGCGCGAGAAAATAACTGGAGTGCGAAAGATTTTTCGAATCGCTATTCTTGGGAGGATTGGGAGCAGCGATGTCAGGAATCTCCCTGCGAAAGGCTTCGAGCTGTGACGTCAAGCAGCAGCAGCAGCAACAGCAGCAGCAGCAGCAGCAGCAGCAGCAGCAGCAGCAGCAGCGGTACCACCACCACCACCACCCGCAGCCGCCGCAGCAACAGCAGTACAACGGCGTCGCGGAGAAAAGCCGTGAGAGATGCAACAGCAACAGCGGTAGCGGTATCGTCATCTGCTAGCGCTACTACATCGCGCCGAACCATCACTCGTAACTCCAGTAGCACTGAAGGGCCGTACGAAGGCGAAGCGAGCATGATTCGGTCGCGCCGCGTGGCCGCGACCCTGTCCGACGAGTCGGCAGCAGCGTCCGACGAGTCGGCGGCATCCGGCGAATCGGCGGCATCCGACGAGGATGCATCCGGCGACGAGTCCGCTCCGCCACTGAGAGTGCAGCAGCAGCGCCTCGCTGCTGCAGCAGCACCCTATGCCAGTGTCTCCGTATTTCCCGAGGTAACCACCGCTCCCTTCCCGCGCATCCCGCCACTCTCCTCGCTCGCCCGCTTCCCCTCCATCTCCGAAACCCAATCGCCTTCCGCGCAGAGCCCCGGCAGTCGCTCACTCGCCTCCGCGCGCGCAGACGCGCGCTCCCCCCGCAATCCAGCGCAGTCCCGCTTTCATCTATCCGCGCAGCCCCAACACGGGCAGTGGCGGCCCCCGCTCCCAGCCGCCGCTCCTCCTCCGCCCGCTGGCGCAGCTCCAGGGTACGTCGGCAGCAGCGGCGACCGCGCTGTTCCTGCTGCGTATCACCCTCTTGCGTTCAGTGATACGCTGCAGGGTTCCGTGCCGCCCGCTGCTTCTACTGCTGCGGGTGCTGCTGCGGCTACGAGGAGCGACGGGAGTGTGGCAAGGCGTGTGATGGAGTTGGAGCGAGCGGGAATGGCTGAGAGGGCAGCACAGGAAATGGTTGCACCTGCAGTAGCGGCAGCAGCTGCAGCAGCGGACAGAAGACCCGTTGTGCGAGCAGGATGCGGTGATGGTGGCTATTGTGATGGGGGAGGTGGGGAGGATGGGGAGGAGGAGGAGGATGAGGAGGATGAGGAGTACGAGGCCCTTGATTGCTCCTTTGCAGCATGGGAGGGGCCACAGGCAGTGAAGCAGATCACACCCGACAAGGGCAGTGCTGCTGCTCATGCTGATGCTGCTTTTGCTGGCATTCCTGCTGCTCGTGATACCAGTCCAGCAGCATGGCGTCACCATATGGAGCACCCACTAACTACCGGCAGCAGCATTGGCAGCAGTGGCGGCAGCAGCGGCAGTGGCAGCAGCGGCGGCAGCAGCAGCAGCGGCAGTGGCAGCAGCGGCGGCAGCGGTGGCACATTGCCCATTGGGTCCTCCTTCGCCTTCAGTCACCAGCCGGTGTGCCAGCCGCGGTATTCCCACCCTGGCCTTCCCACCCCAAGCACGCTCCCCATCCCAGGGAACGTGTGGGAGGAGAGTGAGAGTGAGGCCCAAGCGGAGGACGAGCCTTCATCCTTCACTTTCCAACCTGTTGTCAGCAGCACCGCCGTCCCTGCTGCTGCTGCTGCTGCTCCTGGCGCCGGTGGAAAGGCCGCAGGTGAGCCAGGGAGGGGCAGTGACGGCCGGGCAATATTAAAGGAAGAGAGGGGTTCGAGAGGAAGAGTCACAGCAGGGGGGAAGTTCACTGGTCGGGAACTGTCCCCGTTCCGCTCCTCGTATGCTGGCCGGGAGACATCGCAGTTCTACCCGTCTTCTCCTCCTCCTCCTCCTGCTGCTGCCCGTGCACGCGCTTCCCCACGTGCTGCTCACCTCCGGCCTTCCTCGCCTCTGCATCGCTACCCTTCGTCCCCTTTGTACCTGCACTCGGAAGTGGGCCTCAACCAGGAGCAGTGGCAGCAACAGCAGATACTGCAGCAGCAGCACCACCAGCAGCAGCAGCAGCAGCAGCAGCAGCAGCAGCACCTGCACCACCAGCATCACCAACATCACCAGCAGCAACAGCATCAGCAGCTGTTGCTGCATCGCTATCCATCGTCTGCCATGACCCTCCTTGCTCCCTCGTCCCCCCGGCCTCGCCTCTCACAGCCAGAGTCTTCGTACCTGAGTAACATCACCCGCCCCATCAGCAGCGGCGGCAGCATCAGCAGCGGCGGCACCATCAGCAGCGCCGGCAGCATCAGCAGCATCGGCAGCAGCTTTCTCGACGCGAATGGCCTTTGCAACGGAGCGTGCTTGTTGTATAACAGGAACTCGGCAAGCAACCACGGTTGTGCTTTCAGCGGTACCGGTACCACCACCACCAGCAGCAGCAGCAGCAGCAGGCTGGACAACGGTTGTGCTTTCAGCGGCAGCACCAGGCAGGAGAATCTGAGCAGTGCGAGCAGTGCGAGCAGTGTGAGCAGCATGGGTGGTTGGAGCATTAACAGCAGCGCCAGCAGCAGATTCAGCCTCAGCAGTTACAGCAGCAGCGGGTATAGCAGCGGAGGGTCGAGTGGGAGTGTGAGTGGGCATAGCCAGAGCAGCGGTAAGGGGGGACATCCCTTGGGGCAGAGTTGCTCAGCGTACGGGTATAGCTCCCGGTCGGAATCGATGCGGGTTGCTTCTCTCATTGCTGCGGCTGCTATGGGCGCTGGTAACAATCAGTCTCCACGCACCCAGTTGGCAGGGCTTAGAAAGTGACCTTGTACAGTTAGTTTTCCTTTATAGTAAAAATGGATGTTTAGGCGGTATTTATTTAACCGTATGACAGTGAGTTGCCAAACCGGCCGAAATGTATGACAGAAGTTTTATCTAACCCTGCAGAAGTTACTTGATGTGAACACCATACAGAACCGCTTTCATTGAACTGACACATTACACATGACTCAACCTTAGAACATTTCCATAATCTACAATCCCACCCACTATGGAGTACAGAAGTTCTACAAACTACGGTACTATCTACTGTCTGCACATGAATTCTACCACCTTTGCCCCCTACCCTCCCTTCACAACATCTTACCGTAATCAACCATCGTCCGCACCACCCACAAAACTTCCATCACCCATTCATCCATAGTACTCGGCTAACACAGGGGTCTGGATTTGGGCAGCGGCAGCTCCCCTTTACCCCCATCTTCCACTCCTCCACCCTTCTCCTCCCCAGCTTTCACCTCACCCTTCCCCTCCCTCTCTCCCACCCTCTCTCCCACCCTCTCTCCCTCCCTCTCCATCTCCCTATCCCTCGCGCGTGCCTTGTCCTCATGGGCCTTCATGCGCACCACTGTCTCCTTGATGTCTCGCACCAGCCACTCTGCTAGCTCGCGAGAGAAGTCCTCCCGCACACACGCTCGCAGCACCGTCACATCCTGGCCACCGAGCGGGAGCGTAAAGGAGGAGAGGAGATTAGCGAGTAAGAGAGCATTTTGAGTCGGTCTCAAAAGTCACCTCGTGAAAAGTCCTTTCTCACACACACACTCGCAGCACCTTCACATCCTGGCAACCAGGAGCATGGTAAACCAGTTGGGGCGGAAGTGGAAGTGAGTTCTGCTTGTAGGTTTCCTACAAGGACCAGAAGCGATATTAACGAGGGGTTGAGTGAGTAAGGGTGCCAGACAGTGAGCGAGGCAGCAGCGAGGGAACACAGAGGCAGCAAGTGATGAGAATGAAAGAGGCGACATCACGGGCGGCTACGTAGATTGTGATAGAAGAGGAGGAATGGCATGAAAAAAGGAAGGGGAAAGACACGATGCATGCACGTATGTACGCACACTATGCAAACTTCACCCAGTTCCAAAACCCATCCCCATCCCTCTCCCCATGCCTTACTCCTACCAGCATGCCCCTCCCTATGCCCCTCCCCACGCCCCTCCCAACACCCTTCCCCATGCCCCACGGCGCACATGCATGTTGGGCGGCATCTGGTAGGAGGGCAGGATCCACCCGTACCTCCTCAGGTCGAGGTTACTTGGGTGACTTGTGAGTCAGACTCAAAAGTCACCGCACGCCCCTCCTTCCCATGTCCCGTGGCTCACATGCATGTTGGGCGGCATCTGGTAGGAGGGCAGGATCCACCCGTGCCTCCTCAGGTCGTCACTCAAACTCCCTCTCTGACAGGTGCACGTACGGGTTGCACGGGCAGAGCAAGAGGGCACAGTACCAGGGAACATCATGCAGGAAGAGGCAAGAGGGCAAGAGGATAAGATTCACGATTCATAATCCCACATTCAGGAGAGCCAACACGCCACACTCAAACGCACTCGTGTCGTGAGAAGTCCCCTCAAACGCGCACTCGTGTCGTGAGAAGTCCACTCAAACGCGCACTCGTGTCGTGAGAAGTCCCCTCAAACGCGCACTCGTGTCGTGAGAAGTCCACTCAAACGCGCACTCGTGTCGTGAGAAGTCCCCTCAAACGCGCACTCGTGTCGTGAGAAGTCCCCTCAAACGCGCACTCGTGTCGTGAGAAGTCCACTCAAACGCGCACTCGTGTCGTGAGAAGTCCCCTCAAACGCGCACTCGTGTCGTGAGAAGTCCCCTCAAACGCGCACTCGTGTCGTGAGAAGTCCACTCAAACGCGCACTCGTGTCGTGAGAAGTCCCCTCAAACGCGCACTCGTGTCGTGAGAAGTCCACTCAAACGCGCACTCGTGTCGTGAGAAGTCCCCTCAAACGCGCACTCGTGTCGTGAGAAGTCCCCTCAAACGCGCACTCGTGTCGTGAGAAGTCCCCTCAAACGCGCACTCGTGTCGTGAGAAGTCCACTCAAACGCGCACTCGTGTCGTGAGAAGTCCCCTCAAACGCGCACTCGTGTCGTGAGAAGTCCACTCAAACGCGCACTCGTGTCGTGAGAAGTCCCCTCAAACGCGCACTCGTGTCGTGAGAAGTCCCCTCAAACGCGCACTCGTGTCGTGAGAAGTCCACTCAAACGCGCACTCGTGTCGTGAGAAGTCCCCTCAAACGCGCACTCGTGTCGTGAGAAGTCCCCTCAAACGCGCACTCGTGTCGTGAGAAGTCCACTCAAACGCGCACTCGTGTCGTGAGAAGTCCCCTCAAACGCGCACTCGTGTCGTGAGAAGTCCACTCAAACGCGCACTCGTGTCGTGAGAAGTCCCCTCAAACGCGCACTCGTGTCGTGAGAAGTCCCCTCAAACGCGCACTCGTGTCGTGAGAAGTCCACTCAAACGCGCACTCGTGTCGTGAGAAGTCCCCTCAAACGCGCACTCGTGTCGTGAGAAGTCCCCTCAAACGCGCACTCGTGTCGTGAGAAGTCCACTCAAACGCGCACTCGTGTCGTGAGAAGTCCCCTCAAACGCGCACTCGTGTCGTGAGAAGTCCACTCAAACGCGCACTCGTGTCGTGAGAAGTCCCCTCAAACGCGCACTCGTGTCGTGAGAAGTCCCCTCAAACGCGCACTCGTGTCGTGAGAAGTCCCCTCAAACGCGCACTCGTGTCGTGAGAAGTCCACTCAAACGCGCACTCGTGTCGTGAGAAGTCCCCTCAAACGCGCACTCGTGTCGTGAGAAGTCCACTCAAACGCGCACTCGTGTCGTGAGAAGTCCCCTCAAACGCGCACTCGTGTCGTGAGAAGTCCCCTCAAACGCGCACTCGTGTCGTGAGAAGTCCACTCAAACGCGCACTCGTGTCGTGAGAAGTCCCCTCAAACGCGCACTCGTGTCGTGAGAAGTCCCCTCAAACGCGCACTCGTGTCGTGAGAAGTCCACTCAAACGCGCACTCGTGTCGTGAGAAGTCCCCTCAAACGCGCACTCGTGTCGTGAGAAGTCCACTCAAACGCGCACTCGTGTCGTGAGAAGTCCCCTCAAACGCGCACTCGTGTCGTGAGAAGTCCCCTCAAACGCGCACTCGTGTCGTGAGAAGTCCACTCAAACGCGCACTCGTGTCGTGAGAAGTCCCCTCAAACGCGCACTCGTGTCGTGAGAAGTCCACTCAAACGCGCACTCGTGTCGTGAGAAGTCCCCTCAAACGCGCACTCGTGTCGTGAGAAGTCCCCTCAAACGCGCACTCGTGTCGTGAGAAGTCCCCTCAAACGCGCACTCGTGTCGTGAGAAGTCCACTCAAACGCGCACTCGTGTCGTGAGAAGTCCCCTCAAACGCACACTCGTGTCGTGAGAAGTCCACTCAAACGCGCACTCGTGTCGTGAGAAGTCCCCTCAAACGCGCACTCGTGTCGTGAGAAGTCCCCTCAAACGCGCACTCGTGTCGTGAGAAGTCCCCTCAAACGCGCACTCGTGTCGTGAGAAGTCCCCTCAAACGCGCACTCGTGTCGTGAGAAGTCCACTCAAACGCGCACTCGTGTCGTGAGAAGTCCCCTCAAACGCGCACTCGTGTCGTGAGAAGTCCCCTCAAACGCGCACTCGTGTCGTGAGAAGTCCCCTCAAACGCGCACTCGTGTCGTGAGAAGTCCCCTCAAACGCACACTCGTGTCGTGAGAAGTCCACTCAAACGCGCACTCGTGTCGTGAGAAGTCCCCTCAAACGCGCACTCGTGTCGTGAGAAGTCCCCTCAAACGCGCACTCGTGTCGTGAGAAGTCCCCTCAAACGCGCACTCGTGTCGTGAGAAGTCCACTCAAACGCGCACTCGTGTCGTGAGAAGTCCCCTCAAACGCACACTCGTGTCGTGAGAAGTCCACTCAAACGCGCACTCGTGTCGTGAGAAGTCCACTCAAACGCGCACTCGTGTCGTGAGAAGTCCCCTCAAACGCGCACTCGTGTCGTGAGAAGTCCCCTCAAACGCGCACTCGTGTCGTGAGAAGTCCCCTCAAACGCGCACTCGTGTCGTGAGAAGTCCACTCAAACGCGCACTCGTGTCGTGAGAAGTCCCCTCAAACGCGCACTCGTGTCGTGAGAAGTCCCCTCAAACGCGCACTCGTGTCGTGAGAAGTCCACTCAAACGCGCACTCGTGTCGTGAGAAGTCCCCTCAAACGCGCACTCGTGTCGTGAGAAGTCCACTCAAACGCGCACTCGTGTCGTGAGAAGTCCACTCAAACGCGCACTCGTGTCGTGAGAAGTCCCCTCAAACGCGCACTCGTGTCGTGAGAAGTCCCCTCAAACGCGCACTCGTGTCGTGAGAAGTCCCCTCAAACGCGCACTCGTGTCGTGAGAAGTCCCCTCAAACGCGCACTCGTGTCGTGAGAAGTCCCCTCAAACGCGCACTCGTGTCGTGAGAAGTCCCCTCAAACGCGCACTCGTGTCGTGAGAAGTCCCCTCAAACGCGCACTCGTGTCGTGAGAAGTCCCCTCAAACGCGCACTCGTGTCGTGAGAAGTCCACTCAAACGCGCACTCGTGTCGTGAGAAGTCCCCTCAAACGCGCACTCGTGTCGTGAGAAGTCCACTCAAACGCGCACTCGTGTCGTGAGAAGTCCCCTCAAACGCGCACTCGTGTCGTGAGAAGTCCACTCAAACGCGCACTCGTGTCGTGAGAAGTCCCCTCAAACGCGCACTCGTGTCGTGAGAAGTCCACTCAAACGCGCACTCGTGTCGTGAGAAGTCCCCTCAAACGCGCACTCGTGTCGTGAGAAGTCCACTCAAACGCGCACTCGTGTCGTGAGAAGTCCCCTCAAACGCGCACTCGTGTCGTGAGAAGTCCACTCAAACGCGCACTCGTGTCGTGAGAAGTCCCCTCAAACGCGCACTCGTGTCGTGAGAAGTCCCCTCAAACGCGCACTCGTGTCGTGAGAAGTCCCCTCAAACGCGCACTCGTGTCGTGAGAATTCCCCTCAAACGCGCACTCGTGTCGTGAGAAGTCCCCTCAAACGCGCACTCGTGTCGTGAGAAGTCCCCTCAAACGCGCACTCGTGTCGTGAGAAGTCCCCTCAAACGCGCACTCGTGTCGTGAGAAGTCCCCTCAAACGCGCACTCGTGTCGTGAGAAGTCCACTCAAACGCGCACTCGTGTCGTGAGAAGTCCCCTCAAACGCGCACTCGTGTCGTGAGAAGTCCCCTCAAACGCGCACTCGTGTCGTGAGAAGTCCCCTCAAACGCGCACTCGTGTCGTGAGAAGTCCCCTCAAACGCGCACTCGTGTCGTGAGAAGTCCCCTCAAACGCGCACTCGTGTCGTGAGAAGTCCCCTCAAACGCGCACTCGTGTCGTGAGAAGTCCCCTCAAACGCGCACTCGTGTCGTGAGAAGTCCCCTCAAACGCGCACTCGTGTCGTGAGAAGTCCCCTCAAACGCGCACTCGTGTCGTGAGAAGTCCCCTCAAACGCGCACTCGTGTCGTGAGAAGTCCACTCAAACGCGCACTCGTGTCGTGAGAAGTCCACTCAAACGCACACTCGTGTCGTGAGAAGTCCACTCAAACGCGCACTCGTGTCGTGAGAAGTCCACTCAAACGCGCACTCGTGTCGTGAGAAGTCCCCTCAAACGCGCACTCGTGTCGTGAGAAGTCCACTCAAACGCGCACTCGTGTCGTGAGAAGTCCCCTCAAACGCGCACTCGTGTCGTGAGAAGTCCCCTCAAACGCGCACTCGTGTCGTGAGAAGTCCACTCAAACGCGCACTCGTGTCGTGAGAAGTCCCCTCAAACGCGCACTCGTGTCGTGAGAAGTCCACTCAAACGCGCACTCGTGTCGTGAGAAGTCCCCTCAAACGCGCACTCGTGTCGTGAGAAGTCCACTCAAACGCGCACTCGTGTCGTGAGAAGTCCCCTCAAACGCGCACTCGTGTCGTGAGAAGTCCCCTCAAACGCGCACTCGTGTCGTGAGAAGTCCCCTCAAACGCGCACTCGTGTCGTGAGAAGTCCACTCAAACGCGCACTCGTGTCGTGAGAAGTCCCCTCAAACGCGCACTCGTGTCGTGAGAAGTCCCCTCAAACGCGCACTCGTGTCGTGAGAAGTCCACTCAAACGCGCACTCGTGTCGTGAGAAGTCCCCTCAAACGCGCACTCGTGTCGTGAGAAGTCCACTCAAACGCGCACTCGTGTCGTGAGAAGTCCCCTCAAACGCGCACTCGTGTCGTGAGAAGTCCCCTCAAACGCGCACTCGTGTCGTGAGAAGTCCCCTCAAACGCGCACTCGTGTCGTGAGAAGTCCCCTCAAACGCGCACTCCTGTCGTGAGAAGTCCCCTCAAACGCGCACTCGTGTCGTGAGAAGTCCCCTCAAACGCGCACTCCTGTCGTGAGAAGTCCCCTCAAACGCGCACTCGTGTCGTGAGAAGTCCACTCAAACGCGCACTCGTGTCGTGAGAAGTCCCCTCAAACGCGCACTCGTGTCGTGAGAAGTCCACTCAAACGCGCACTCGTGTCGTGAGAAGTCCACTCAAACGCGCACTCGTGTCGTGAGAAGTCCCCTCAAACGCGCACTCGTGTCATGAGAAGTCCCCTCAAACGCGCACTCGTGTCGTGAGAAGTCCCCTCAAACGCGCACTCGTGTCGTGAGAAGTCCACTCAAACGCGCACTCGTGTCGTGAGAAGTCCCCTCAAACGCGCACTCGTGTCGTGAGAAGTCCCCTCAAACGCACACTCGTGTCGTGAGAAGTCCACTCAAACGCGCACTCGTGTCGTGAGAAGTCCACTCAAACGCGCACTCGTGTCGTGAGAAGTCCACTCAAACGCGCACTCGTGTCGTGAGAAGTCCCCTCAAACGCGCACTCGTGTCGTGAGAAGTCCCCTCAAACGCGCACTCGTGTCGTGAGAAGTCCCCTCAAACGCGCACTCGTGTCGTGAGAAGTCCACTCAAACGCGCACTCGTGTCGTGAGAAGTCCCCTCAAACGCACACTCGTGTCGTGAGAAGTCCCCTCAAACGCGCACTCGTGTCGTGAGAAGTCCACTCAAACGCGCACTCGTGTCGTGAGAAGTCCCCTCAAACGCGCACTCATGTCGTGAGAAGTCCCCTCAAACGCGCACTCGTGTCGTGAGAAGTCCACTCAAACGCGCACTCGTGTCGTGAGAAGTCCCCTCAAACGCGCACTCGTGTCGTGAGAAGTCCACTCAAACGCGCACTCGTGTCGTGAGAAGTCCCCTCAAACGCGCACTCGTGTCGTGAGAAGTCCACTCAAACGCGCACTCGTGTCGTGAGAAGTCCCCTCAAACGCGCACTCGTGTCGTGAGAAGTCCCCTCAAACGCGCACTCGTGTCGTGAGAAGTCCACTCAAACGCGCACTCGTGTCGTGAGAAGTCCCCTCAAACGCGCACTCGTGTCGTGAGAAGTCCACTCAAACGCGCACTCGTGTCGTGAGAAGTCCCCTCAAACGCGCACTCGTGTCGTGAGAAGTCCCCTCAAACGCGCACTCGTGTCGTGAGAAGTCCCCTCAAACGCGCACTCGTGTCGTGAGAAGTCCCCTCAAACGCGCACTCGTGTCGTGAGAAGTCCCCTCAAACGCGCACTCGTGTCGTGAGAAGTCCACTCAAACGCGCACTCGTGTCGTGAGAAGTCCCCTCAAACGCGCACTCGTGTCGTGAGAAGTCCCCTCAAACGCACACTCGTGTCGTGAGAAGTCCACTCAAACGCGCACTCGTGTCGTGAGAAGTCCACTCAAACGCGCACTCGTGTCGTGAGAAGTCCACTCAAACGCGCACTCGTGTCGTGAGAAGTCCCCTCAAACGCGCACTCGTGTCGTGAGAAGTCCACTCAAACGCGCACTCGTGTCGTGAGAAGTCCCCTCAAACGCGCACTCGTGTCGTGAGAAGTCCACTCAAACGCACACTCGTGTCGTGAGAAGTCCCCTCAAACGCGCACGCGTGTCGTGAGAAGTCCCCTCAAACGCGCACTCGTGTCGTGAGAAGTCCACTCAAACGCGCACTCGTGTCGTGAGAAGTCCCCTCAAACGCGCACTCGTGTCATGAGAAGTCCACTCAAACGCGCACTCGTGTCGTGAGAAGTCCCCTCAAACGCGCACTCGTGTCGTGAGAAGTCCCCTCAAACGCGCACTCGTGTCGTGAGAAGTCCCCTCAAACGCGCACTCGTGTCGTGAGAAGTCCCCTCAAACGCGCACTCGTGTCGTGAGAAGTCCCCTCAAACGCGCACTCGTGTCGTGAGAAGTCCCCTCAAACGCGCACTCGTGTCGTGAGAAGTCCCCTCAAACGCGCACTCGTGTCGTGAGAAGTCCCCTCAAACGCGCACTCGTGTCGTGAGAAGTCCCCTCAAACGCACACTCGTGTCGTGAGAAGTCCCCTCAAACGCACACTCGTGTCGTGAGAAGTCCACTCAAACACGCACTCGTGTCGTGACAAGTCCCCTCAAACGCGCACTCGTGTCGTGAGAAGTCCCCTCAAACGCGCACTCGTGTCGTGAGAAGTCCCCTCAAACGCACACTCGTGTCGTGAGAAGTCCACTCAAACGCGCACTCGTGTCGTGAGAAGTCCCCTCAAACGCGCACTCGTGTCGTGAGAAGTCCACTCAAACGCGCACTCGTGTCGTGAGAAGTCCCCTCAAACGCGCACTCGTGTCGTGAGAAGTCCCCTCAAACGCGCACTCGTGTCGTGAGAAGTCCCCTCAAACGCGCACTCGTGTCGTGAGAAGTCCACTCAAACGCGCACTCGTGTTGTGAGAAGTCCACTCAAACGCGCACTCGTGTCGTGAGAAGTCCCCTCAAACGCGCACTCGTGTCGTGAGAAGTCCACTCAAACGCGCACTCGTGTCGTGAGAAGTCCACTCAAACGCGCACTCGTGTCGTGAGAAGTCCACTCAAACGCGCACTCGTGTCGTGAGAAGTCCCCTCAAACGCGCACTCGTGTCGTGAGAAGTCCCCTCAAACGCGCACTCGTGTCGTGAGAAGTCCCCTCAAACGCGCACTCGTGTCGTGAGAAGTCCCCTCAAACGCACACTCGTGTCGTGAGAAGTCCCCTCAAACGCGCACTCGTGTCGTGAGAAGTCCCCTCAAACGCGCACTCGTGTCGTGAGAAGTCCCCTCAAACGCGCACTCGTGTCGTGAGAAGTCCCCTCAAACGCGCACTCGTGTCGTGAGAAGTCCCCTCAAACGCACACTCGTGTCGTGAGAAGTCCCCTCAAACGCGCACTCGTGTCGTGAGAAGTCCACTCAAACGCGCACTCGTGTCGTGAGA
This sequence comes from Closterium sp. Naga37s-1, assembly GCA_947471745.1. NCBI lineage: Eukaryota > Viridiplantae > Streptophyta > Zygnematophyceae > Desmidiales > Closteriaceae > Closterium > Closterium sp. Naga37s-1. The sequence continues at coordinate 1,323,732 of CANJKZ010000738.1, forward strand.
AGTCCCCTCAAACGCGCACTCGTGTCGTGAGAAGTCCACTCAAACGCACACTCGTGTCGTGAGAAGTCCCCTCAAACGCGCACTCGTGTCGTGAGAAGTCCACTCAAACGCGCACTCGTGTCGTGAGAAGTCCCCTCAAACGCGCACTCATGTCGTGAGAAGTCCACTCAAACGCGCACTCGTGTCGTGAGAAGTCCCCTCAAACGCGCACTCGTGTCGTGAGAAGTCCACTCAAACGCGCACTCGTGTCGTGAGAAGTCCCCTCAAACGCGCACTCGTGTCGTGAGAAGTCCACTCAAACGCGCACTCGTGTCGTGAGAAGTCCCCTCAAACGCGCACTCGTGTCGTGAGAAGTCCACTCAAACGCGCACTCGTGTCGTGAGAAGTCCCCTCAAACGCGCACTCGTGTCGTGAGAAGTCCCCTCAAACGCGCACTCGTGTCGTGAGAAGTCCACTCAAACGCGCACTCGTGTCGTGAGAAGTCCCCTCAAACGCGCACTCGTGTCGTGAGAAGTCCACTCAAACGCGCACTCGTGTCGTGAGAAGTCCCCTCAAACGCGCACTCGTGTCGTGAGAAGTCCCCTCAAACGCGCACTCGTGTCGTGAGAAGTCCCCTCAAACGCGCACTCGTGTCGTGAGAAGTCCCCTCAAACGCGCACTCGTGTCGTGAGAAGTCCCCTCAAACGCGCACTCGTGTCGTGAGAAGTCCCCTCAAACGCGCACTCCTGTCGTGAGAAGTCCCCTCAAACGCGCACTCGTGTCGTGAGAAGTCCACTCAAACGCGCACTCGTGTCGTGAGAAGTCCCCTCAAACGCGCACTCGTGTCGTGAGAAGTCCACTCAAACGCGCACTCGTGTCGTGAGAAGTCCACTCAAACGCGCACTCGTGTCGTGAGAAGTCCCCTCAAACGCGCACTCGTGTCGTGAGAAGTCCACTCAAACGCGCACTCGTGTCGTGAGAAGTCCCCTCAAACGCGCACTCGTGTCGTGAGAAGTCCACTCAAACGCGCACTCGTGTCGTGAGAAGTCCCCTCAAACGCGCACTCGTGTCGTGAGAAGTCCACTCAAACGCGCACTCGTGTCGTGAGAAGTCCCCTCAAACGCGCACTCGTGTCGTGAGAAGTCCCCTCAAACGCACACTCGTGTCGTGAGAAGTCCCCTCAAACGCGCACTCGTGTCGTGAGAAGTCCCCTCAAACGCGCACTCGTGTCGTGAGAAGTCCCCTCAAACGCGCACTCGTGTCGTGAGAAGTCCCCTCAAACGCGCACTCGTGTCGTGAGAAGTCCCCTCAAACGCGCACTCGTGTCGTGAGAAGTCCCCTCAAACGCGCACTCGTGTCGTGAGAAGTCCACTCAAACGCGCACTCGTGTCGTGAGAAGTCCCCTCAAACGCGCACTCGTGTCGTGAGAAGTCCACTCAAACGCACACTCGTGTCGTGAGAAGTCCCCTCAAACGCGCACTCGTGTCGTGAGAAGTCCACTCAAACGCGCACTCGTGTCGTGAGAAGTCCCCTCAAACGCGCACTCATGTCGTGAGAAGTCCACTCAAACGCGCACTCGTGTCGTGAGAAGTCCCCTCAAACGCGCACTCGTGTCGTGAGAAGTCCACTCAAACGCGCACTCGTGTCGTGAGAAGTCCCCTCAAACGCGCACTCGTGTCGTGAGAAGTCCACTCAAACGCGCACTCGTGTCGTGAGAAGTCCCCTCAAACGCGCACTCGTGTCGTGAGAAGTCCACTCAAACGCGCACTCGTGTCGTGAGAAGTCCCCTCAAACGCGCACTCGTGTCGTGAGAAGTCCCCTCAAACGCGCACTCGTGTCGTGAGAAGTCCACTCAAACGCGCACTCGTGTCGTGAGAAGTCCCCTCAAACGCGCACTCGTGTCGTGAGAAGTCCACTCAAACGCGCACTCGTGTCGTGAGAAGTCCCCTCAAACGCGCACTCGTGTCGTGAGAAGTCCCCTCAAACGCGCACTCGTGTCGTGAGAAGTCCCCTCAAACGCGCACTCGTGTCGTGAGAAGTCCCCTCAAACGCGCACTCGTGTCGTGAGAAGTCCCCTCAAACGCGCACTCGTGTCGTGAGAAGTCCCCTCAAACGCGCACTCCTGTCGTGAGAAGTCCCCTCAAACGCGCACTCGTGTCGTGAGAAGTCCACTCAAACGCGCACTCGTGTCGTGAGAAGTCCCCTCAAACGCGCACTCGTGTCGTGAGAAGTCCACTCAAACGCGCACTCGTGTCGTGAGAAGTCCACTCAAACGCGCACTCGTGTCGTGAGAAGTCCCCTCAAACGCGCACTCGTGTCGTGAGAAGTCCACTCAAACGCGCACTCGTGTCGTGAGAAGTCCCCTCAAACGCGCACTCGTGTCGTGAGAAGTCCACTCAAACGCGCACTCGTGTCGTGAGAAGTCCCCTCAAACGCGCACTCGTGTCGTGAGAAGTCCACTCAAACGCGCACTCGTGTCGTGAGAAGTCCCCTCAAACGCGCACTCGTGTCGTGAGAAGTCCACTCAAACGCGCACTCGTGTCGTGAGAAGTCCCCTCAAACGCGCACTCGTGTCGTGAGAAGTCCACTCAAACGCGCACTCGTGTCGTGAGAAGTCCCCTCAAACGCGCACTCGTGTCGTGAGAAGTCCCCTCAAACGCGCACTCGTGTCGTGAGAAGTCCACTCAAACGCGCACTCGTGTCGTGAGAAGTCCCCTCAAACGCGCACTCGTGTCGTGAGAAGTCCCCTCAAACGCACACTCGTGTCGTGAGAAGTCCACTCAAACGCGCACTCATGTCGTGAGAAGTCCCCTCAAACGCGCACTCGTGTCGTGAGAAGTCCACTCAAACGCGCACTCGTGTCGTGAGAAGTCCCCTCAAACGCGCACTCGTGTCGTGAGAAGTCCACTCAAACGCGCACTCGTGTCGTGAGAAGTCCACTCAAACGCGCACTCGTGTCGTGAGAAGTCCACTCAAACGCACACTCGTGTCGTGAGAAGTCCACTCAAACGCGCACTCGTGTCGTGAGAAGTCCCCTCAAACGCGCACTCGTGTCGTGAGAAGTCCACTCAAACGCGCACTCATGTCGTGAGAAGTCCCCTCAAACGCGCACTCGTGTCATGAGAAGTCCACTCAAACGCGCACTCGTGTCGTGAGAAGTCCCCTCAAACGCGCACTCGTGTCGTGAGAAGTCCACTCAAACGCGCACTCGTGTCGTGAGAAGTCCCCTCAAACGCGCACTCGTGTCGTGAGAAGTCCCCTCAAACGCGCACTCGTGTCGTGAGAAGTCCCCTCAAACGCACACTCGTGTCGTGAGAAGTCCACTCAAACGCGCACTCGTGTCGTGAGAAGTCCCCTCAAACGCGCACTCGTGTCGTGAGAAGTCCACTCAAACGCACACTCGTGTCGTGAGAAGTCCCCTCAAACGCGCACTCGTGTCGTGAGAAGTCCACTCAAACGCACACTCGTGTCGTGAGAAGTCCCCTCAAACGCGCACTCGTGTCGTGAGAAGTCCACTCAAACGCGCACTCGTGTCGTGAGAAATCCCCTCAAACGCGCACTCGTGTCGTGAGAAGTCCACTCAAACGCGCACTCGTGTCGTGAGAAGTCCCCTCAAACGCGCACTCGTGTCGTGAGAAGTCCCCTCAAACGCGCACTCGTGTCGTGAGAAGTCCACTCAAACGCGCACTCGTGTCGTGAGAAGTCCACTCAAACGCGCACTCGTGTCGTGAGAAGTCCACTCAAACGCACACTCGTGTCGTGAGAAGTCCACTCAAACGCACTCGTGTCGTGAGAAGTCCCCTCAAACGCGCACTCGTGTCGTGAGAAGTCCACTCAAACGCGCACTCGTGTCGTGAGAAGTCCCCTCAAACGCGCACTCGTGTCGTGAGAAGTCCACTCAAACGCGCACTCGTGTCGTGAGAAGTCCCCTCAAACGCGCACTCGTGTCGTGAGAAGTCCACTCAAACGCGCACTCGTGTCGTGAGAAGTCCCCTCAAACGCGCACTCGTGTCGTGAGAAGTCCCCTCAAACGCGCACTCGTGTCGTGAGAAGTCCACTCAAACGCGCACTCGTGTCGTGAGAAGTCCCCTCAAACGCGCACTCGTGTCGTGAGAAGTCCACTCAAACGCGCACTCGTGTCGTGAGAAGTCCCCTCAAACGCGCACTCGTGTCGTGAGAAGTCCCCTCAAACGCGCACTCGTGTCGTGAGAAGTCCCCTCAAACGCGCACTCGTGTCGTGAGAAGTCCCCTCAAACGCGCACTCGTGTCGTGAGAAGTCCCCTCAAACGCGCACTCGTGTCGTGAGAAGTCCCCTCAAACGCGCACTCCTGTCGTGAGAAGTCCCCTCAAACGCGCACTCGTGTCGTGAGAAGTCCACTCAAACGCGCACTCATGTCGTGAGAAGTCCCCTCAAACGCGCACTCGTGTCGTGAGAAGTCCACTCAAACGCGCACTCGTGTCGTGAGAAGTCCACTCAAACGCGCACTCGTGTCGTGAGAAGTCCCCTCAAACGCGCACTCGTGTCGTGAGAAGTCCACTCAAACGCGCACTCGTGTCGTGAGAAGTCCCCTCAAACGCGCACTCGTGTCGTGAGAAGTCCACTCAAACGCGCACTCGTGTCGTGAGAAGTCCCCTCAAACGCGCACTCGTGTCGTGAGAAGTCCACTCAAACGCGCACTCGTGTCGTGAGAAGTCCCCTCAAACGCGCACTCGTGTCGTGAGAAGTCCCCTCAAACGCACACTCGTGTCGTGAGAAGTCCCCTCAAACGCGCACTCGTGTCGTGAGAAGTCCCCTCAAACGCGCACTCGTGTCGTGAGAAGTCCCCTCAAACGCGCACTCGTGTCGTGAGAAGTCCCCTCAAACGCGCACTCGTGTCGTGAGAAGTCCCCTCAAACGCGCACTCGTGTCGTGAGAAGTCCCCTCAAACGCGCACTCGTGTCGTGAGAAGTCCACTCAAACGCGCACTCGTGTCGTGAGAAGTCCCCTCAAACGCGCACTCGTGTCGTGAGAAGTCCACTCAAACGCACACTCGTGTCGTGAGAAGTCCCCTCAAACGCGCACTCGTGTCGTGAGAAGTCCACTCAAACGCGCACTCGTGTCGTGAGAAGTCCCCTCAAACGCGCACTCATGTCGTGAGAAGTCCACTCAAACGCGCACTCGTGTCGTGAGAAGTCCCCTCAAACGCGCACTCGTGTCGTGAGAAGTCCACTCAAACGCGCACTCATGTCGTGAGAAGTCCCCTCAAACGCGCACTCGTGTCGTGAGAAGTCCACTCAAACGCGCACTCGTGTCGTGAGAAGTCCCCTCAAACGCGCACTCGTGTCGTGAGAAGTCCACTCAAACGCGCACTCGTGTCGTGAGAAGTCCCCTCAAACGCGCACTCGTGTCGTGAGAAGTCCCCTCAAACGCGCACTCGTGTCGTGAGAAGTCCACTCAAACGCGCACTCGTGTCGTGAGAAGTCCCCTCAAACGCGCACTCGTGTCGTGAGAAGTCCACTCAAACGCGCACTCGTGTCGTGAGAAGTCCCCTCAAACGCGCACTCGTGTCGTGAGAAGTCCCCTCAAACGCGCACTCGTGTCGTGAGAAGTCCCCTCAAACGCGCACTCGTGTCGTGAGAAGTCCCCTCAAACGCGCACTCGTGTCGTGAGAAGTCCCCTCAAACGCGCACTCGTGTCGTGAGAAGTCCCCTCAAACGCGCACTCCTGTCGTGAGAAGTCCCCTCAAACGCGCACTCGTGTCGTGAGAAGTCCACTCAAACGCGCACTCGTGTCGTGAGAAGTCCCCTCAAACGCGCACTCGTGTCGTGAGAAGTCCACTCAAACGCGCACTCGTGTCGTGAGAAGTCCACTCAAACGCGCACTCGTGTCGTGAGAAGTCCCCTCAAACGCGCACTCGTGTCGTGAGAAGTCCACTCAAACGCGCACTCGTGTCGTGAGAAGTCCCCTCAAACGCGCACTCGTGTCGTGAGAAGTCCACTCAAACGCGCACTCGTGTCGTGAGAAGTCCCCTCAAACGCGCACTCGTGTCGTGAGAAGTCCACTCAAACGCGCACTCGTGTCGTGAGAAGTCCCCTCAAACGCGCACTCGTGTCGTGAGAAGTCCACTCAAACGCGCACTCGTGTCGTGAGAAGTCCCCTCAAACGCGCACTCGTGTCGTGAGAAGTCCCCTCAAACGCGCACTCGTGTCGTGAGAAGTCCCCTCAAACGCGCACTCGTGTCGTGAGAAGTCCCCTCAAACGCGCACTCGTGTCGTGAGAAGTCCACTCAAACGCGCACTCGTGTCGTGAGAAGTCCCCTCAAACGCGCACTCGTGTCGTGAGAAGTCCCCTCAAACGCACACTCGTGTCGTGAGAAGTCCACTCAAACGCGCACTCATGTCGTGAGAAGTCCCCTCAAACGCGCACTCGTGTCGTGAGAAGTCCACTCAAACGCGCACTCGTGTCGTGAGAAGTCCCCTCAAACGCGCACTCGTGTCGTGAGAAGTCCACTCAAACGCGCACTCGTGTCGTGAGAAGTCCACTCAAACGCGCACTCGTGTCGTGAGAAGTCCACTCAAACGCACACTCGTGTCGTGAGAAGTCCACTCAAACGCGCACTCGTGTCGTGAGAAGTCCCCTCAAACGCGCACTCGTGTCGTGAGAAGTCCACTCAAACGCGCACTCATGTCGTGAGAAGTCCCCTCAAACGCGCACTCGTGTCATGAGAAGTCCACTCAAACGCGCACTCGTGTCGTGAGAAGTCCCCTCAAACGCGCACTCGTGTCGTGAGAAGTCCACTCAAACGCGCACTCGTGTCGTGAGAAGTCCCCTCAAACGCGCACTCGTGTCGTGAGAAGTCCCCTCAAACGCGCACTCGTGTCGTGAGAAGTCCCCTCAAACGCACACTCGTGTCGTGAGAAGTCCACTCAAACGCGCACTCGTGTCGTGAGAAGTCCCCTCAAACGCGCACTCGTGTCGTGAGAAGTCCCCTCAAACGCGCACTCGTGTCGTGAGAAGTCCCCTCAAACGCGCACTCGTGTCGTGAGAAGTCCACTCAAACGCGCACTCGTGTCGTGAGAAGTCCCCTCAAACGCGCACTCGTGTCGTGAGAAGTCCACTCAAACGCACACTCGTGTCGTGAGAAGTCCCCTCAAACGCGCACTCGTGTCGTGAGAAGTCCCCTCAAACGCGCACTCGTGTCGTGAGAAATCCACTCAAACGCGCACTCGTGTCGTGAGAAGTCCCCTCAAACGCGCACTCGTGTCGTGAGAAGTCCCCTCAAACGCGCACTCGTGTCGTGAGAAGTCCCCTCAAACGCGCACTCGTGTCGTGAGAAGTCCACTCAAACGCGCACTCGTGTCGTGAGAAGTCCACTCAAACGCGCACTCGTGTCGTGAGAAGTCCACTCAAACGCACACTCGTGTCGTGAGAAGTCCACTCAAACGCACTCGTGTCGTGAGAAGTCCCAAGAGTGATTCAACCAGCATGTTGCCCTACCACTCTCAAACACACTCACATATTGCCTCAATCTTGGGGTGCCCCTAACAACAAAGCCCACCCCCTCTACCTCCCCACATGCACTGCACACCCCTTCCAGCGTACGTACGAGAGCGGTTGGAAACGTACCGTAACAGAAAACACCCCCCCCCCCCAACCCTCCCTCCCTCCTACCTCCCTCCCTCCCTTCCAGCGTACGTACGAGTGCGGTTTGAAGCGGAAGGCGATGAGAGAGGGATGCCCATGTCAGTGTCAGATAGAATGTGGAATCGAATCAGTTCAAGACGCGTAAATGCACCCCCTCCCCCCCCTCCTACCCCCCTCCCAACACGTACGAGTGCGGTTTGAAGCGGAAGGCGACGAGGGGGATGCCCATGTTGGTGTCCGATAGAATGTGGAACATGCCCGTTGCCTCCAGCTGCTCCTGCAGCGAGTCCGCCACCTCTGCACAGTTCTCCATCACCCGCCGGTAGCCCTGCATTGCAGTTTGTGGAGGGAGAGAGCTGAGACGATTTTTGAGGCGCCTAAAAAATCGCTGGTAGCCCTGCATTGAAGCTGATGGAGGGAGTGAGCTGAGAGAGTTGGTAAGTCGTTTCTTTGAGTCGGCTCAAATCGACTTACTACACCAAGTTATTGGAGGGAGAGAGCTGAGGGAGTTGGCGAGAATGAGAGACATAATCCAGGCAACATTGTCAACAGGTGGGTTCAACGAGAAGGTAGGACCGTTGCTGAAGGAGGCGAGGCGAATAAGTTGCTTTGCTGCGTTACCTTGAAGCCGAGGCGAAGGGACTGGTAGTACTGCCCCACGATCTGCGCCGCGCCTGATAGACTTTTGCGTCGACTCAAAGGTCATCAGGAGCGCAGGCGAAAAGGGTTGATGCGTTACCTTGAAGCCGAGGCGAAGGAACTGGTAGTACTGCCCGACAATTTGCGCTGCGCCTGATTGATGACACCGCATGGCGGGGCGTGGCGTGGCGTGAAGGGACACCGGGTAACATCACACGGGATGATGTTGAGCAAGTGAGAAACGCAGAGCACAAGCGAGCACACACCCGCACACACACAGGCACACGCCCACACACACGCGCACAGACACAGATGATGAGTCGGGAAACGCGACACCTCTCAAATCTTCTAAGAAACAACCAAGAGACTACCTCAAACGCTCCCTACCTACCCTCCAACCGCCTCCAACTTCTCTAAAACGAGTTGGCTACTTGAGCCAAAAGCCAATCCTTCACCTCGTTCCCCCACCTTACTACTATCACCCACACGCACCTCGGGAGAAGTTGGGTGTCGACTCGACACGCATCTACACGCCCGCAGGCTGTCCGTCCCTCGCCTAAGTAGTAGTCGACGTGGTAGGTAGATGATGCCTCACCCCATTCCTCACCTACATCACCCCGTGCCTCCTCCTCACTCCCACACCCCAAACACCCCCCTCAAACACACACCTCGCGAGAGAGCGAGAAGTTGAGAGTGAACGTGGGCTGGGGCTGGTTCTCGCCCTGGGAGACGTCATCATGGTAGATTAGATGATACCTCTCCCACGTACAACCTGCCCCCCGATCCCACACCGCAGTGACACTTGAGTCGACTCAAAAGTCAGATGATACCTCTCCCATGTACAACCTGCCCCCCCATCCCACACCGCGCGTCACCCACTGCAACCCTCACTCTCCCCACCCCAAACACGCTCCTCGCAAGAAGTTGAAAGTGAAGGTGGGCTGGTCCTCGCCCAGGTAGCCCACGCGGTAGATGCTGCATCACCCACCTACGCTACACCTCCCTCCTTCCTCGACCCCACCCCCATCCCCAACCCCAAGCCCAACTCCAACCCCAACCCCATCCCCAACCCCAAGCCCAACCCCAACCCCATCCCCAACCCCAAGCCCAACTCCAACCCCAACCCCATCCCCACCCCCCGTGGGCACCTCGGGAGAAGTCGAGAGTGAACGTGGGCTGGCCCTCGCCCAGATAGCCCACGCGGTAGATGCTGCATCACCCACCTAACTTCACCTTCCTCCCCCCCACCCCCATCCCCACCCCTTGAACCCCACCACGCACCGCGGGAGAAGTTCAGGGTGAATGTGGGCTGGTCCTCGCCCAGGTAGTCCACGTGAGAAACGCAGAGCACAAGCGAGCACACACCCGCACACACACAGGCACACGCCCACACACACGCGCACAGACACAGATGATGAGTCGGGAAACGCGACACCTCTCAAATCTTCTAAGAAACAACCAAGAGACTACCTCAAACGCTCCCTACCTACCCTCCAACCGCCTCCAACTTCTCTAAAACGAGTTGGCTACTTGAGCCAAAAGCCAATCCTTCACCTCGTTCCCCCACCTTACTACTATCACCCACACGCACCTCGGGAGAAGTTGGGTGTCGACTCGACACGCATCTACACGCCCGCAGGCTGTCCGTCCCTCGCCTAAGTAGTAGTCGACGTGGTAGGTAGATGATGCCTCACCCCATTCCTCACCTACATCACCCCGTGCCTCCTCCTCACTCCCACACCCCAAACACCCCCCTCAAACACACACCTCGCGAGAGAGCGAGAAGTTGAGAGTGAACGTGGGCTGGGGCTGGTTCTCGCCCTGGGAGACGTCATCATGGTAGATTAGATGATACCTCTCCCACGTACAACCTGCCCCCCGATCCCACACCGCAGTGACACTTGAGTCGACTCAAAAGTCAGATGATACCTCTCCCATGTACAACCTGCCCCCCCATCCCACACCGCGCGTCACCCACTGCAACCCTCACTCTCCCCACCCCAAACACGCTCCTCGCAAGAAGTTGAAAGTGAAGGTGGGCTGGTCCTCGCCCAGGTAGCCCACGCGGTAGATGCTGCATCACCCACCTACGCTACACCTCCCTCCTTCCTCGACCCCACCCCCATCCCCAACCCCAAGCCCAACTCCAACCCCAACCCCATCCCCAACCCCAAGCCCAACCCCAACCCCATCCCCAACCCCAAGCCCAACTCCAACCCCAACCCCATCCCCACCCCCCGTGGGCACCTCGGGAGAAGTCGAGAGTGAACGTGGGCTGGCCCTCGCCCAGATAGCCCACGCGGTAGATGCTGCATCACCCACCTAACTTCACCTTCCTCCCCCCCACCCCCATCCCCACCCCTTGAACCCCACCACGCACCGCGGGAGAAGTTCAGGGTGAATGTGGGCTGGTCCTCGCCCAGGTAGTCCACGTGAGAAACGCAGAGCACAAGCGAGCACACACCCGCACACACACAGGCACACGCCCACACACACGCGCACAGACACAGATGATGAGTCGGGAAACGCGACACCTCTCAAATCTTCTAAGAAACAACCAAGAGACTACCTCAAACGCTCCCTACCTACCCTCCAACCGCCTCCAACTTCTCTAAAACGAGTTGGCTACTTGAGCCAAAAGCCAATCCTTCACCTCGTTCCCCCACCTTACTACTATCACCCACACGCACCTCGGGAGAAGTTGGGTGTCGACTCGACACGCATCTACACGCCCGCAGGCTGTCCGTCCCTCGCCTAAGTAGTAGTCGACGTGGTAGGTAGATGATGCCTCACCCCATTCCTCACCTACATCACCCCGTGCCTCCTCCTCACTCCCACACCCCACACACCCCCCTCAAACACACACCTCGCGAGAGAGCGAGAAGTTGAGAGTGAACGTGGGCTGGGGCTGGTTCTCGCCCTGGGAGACGTCATCATGGTAGATTAGATGATACCTCTCCCACGTACAACCTGCCCCCCGATCCCACACCGCAGTGACACTTGAGTCTGACTCAAAAGTCAGATGATACCTCTCCCATGTACAACCTGCCCCCCCATCCCACACCGCGCGTCACCCACTGCAACCCTCACTCTCCCCACCCCAAACACGCTCCTCGCAAGAAGTTGAAAGTGAAGGTGGGCTGGTCCTCGCCCAGGTAGCCCACGCGGTAGATGCTGCATCACCCACCTACGCTACACCTCCCTCCTTCCTCGACCCCACCCCCATCCCCAACCCCAAGCCCAACTCCAACCCCAACCCCATCCCCAACCCCAAGCCCAACCCCAACCCCATCCCCAACCCCAAGCCCAACTCCAACCCCAACCCCATCCCCACCCCCCGTGGGCACCTCGGGAGAAGTCGAGAGTGAACGTGGGCTGGCCCTCGCCCAGATAGCCCACGCGGTAGATGCTGCATCACCCACCTAACTTCACCTTCCTCCCCCCCACCCCCATCCCCACCCCTTGAACCCCACCACGCACCGCGGGAGAAGTTCAGGGTGAATGTGGGCTGGTCCTCGCCCAGGTAGTCCACGTGATAAACAATGCATCACCCATTCCCTCCCACCGTCCTCCTCCCCCCCCCCCCCCCCCCCCCTCCCCCCAACACACACCGCGGGAGAAGTTGAGCGTGAACGTGGGCTGGTCCTCGCCCAGGTAGTCCACGTGATAAATGAGCTCCTGCGGCAGGCAGCGGTCGTTGCGGAACAGCAGCCATGCGATGCCCGGGTACGTGAGCCCGTACTTGTGCCCGCTCACACTGATGGACAGCACGGATGGCAGGCGGAAGTCCCACGCGAGGGACGGGTACAGGAACGGCGCGATGAAGCCGCCGCTCGCTGCATCCACGTGGATTGGGACCTGCCAGCTGAAGGAGGGAGGAGGGGAGGGGGAAACGGGGAGAGGGGGAGAGGGAAAGAGGGAAAGAGGGGGAGAGGGGGAGAGGTGGAGAGGGGGAGAGGGGGAGAGAGGGAGATGGGGAGATGGGGAGAGGGGGAGAGGGGGAGAGGGGGAGATGGGGAGAGGCGAAGAGGGGGAGGGGGAGGGGGAGGGATGAATGGGTTGGAAGGGTTGGGAGTGGTAGAGGAGTGGAGGAGGAGGGGAACGTGTCCTTGTACAAAAGACAATCTTGTCACAAGTGACTCACGACTACCCATTACTCCCTCCCCCCCACCCACCCTCCAGCCACAACCCACACATCACCCATCCCCACCCATCACCCACCCGTGCGGCAGTTCCAGCGCCCTCAGCGCCTCATCCAGTCCCTGCACGTCCTCGAAGTGCCCCGTGTACGTGCTCCCCAGAATAGGCACCACTCCAATAGTGCTCCACCCATCACGCCTCCTCCTCCCCCTCATCCCACTTCCCTTCAATCGAAACACAGGCACCCCATAGTCATATCATAACACCCAGCATTCCTCACCCATCACATCAATCACCAACCCACCAGCATTCCCCAGCACCACTTAGCACCACCCAGCGCCACCCAGCGCCACCCAGCACCACCCAGCACCACCCAGCACCACCAACCACCCACCCGTGCGGCAAGTCCAGCTTCCTCAGCGCCTCGTCCAGTCCCTGCACGTCCTCAAAGTGCCCCGTGTACGTGCTGCCCAGAATAGGCACCACTCCAATAGTCCTCTCGTCGCACAGCTTCACCGCCTCGCCCACGCGCAGGCACGGACACTCGGGCGTGACGGGCACCATGCGCAGCTCCACGTCGAAATAGTTGGCAAACTTTTCCACAACCACGTGCGTGTTGGCGCCCACTACTAGGTTTGGGCTGTCTGTGGGAAGGCCCTTGTCCTTTCGAAACTTCACCCACCTCCGCTTCATTGCCAGGCCTGGGGGCACGGAGTTGCGGAGAGGGGAGAGGGGGAGGAGGGGAGGAGGGGAGAAGGCAGGGATGAACAACCCCGCAGCATCACACACGCCACCACATAAACCACCCCCCCCCCCCGCCCGCCCTCCCCCCCCCCTCCCTTCCTTCCTCCCACGACACAAAATGCACCCCACGGCATGGTGGATCACCTCACCTGCGGGCATGATGGCCTCGCTGCTGCCGAGAAGTTTTGAGAATGGTCAAAAACCACATCACTCCCTGCAACGGCATGGTGAAGTGAATCACCTCACCTCACCTGCGAGCATGATGGCCTCGCTGCTGCCGATGGTGGCCGTGCCCACGGCCGTCTGCCCCTCGGTTAGCGGCGCGTGGTACAGCCGCGCCAGCATGTTCAAACACAGCTCCTGCCAGCCCAGGAGCCCCGGGGGGGAAGGGGGAGAGGAAGTGGAGGGGGAAGGGGAACGGGAAGTGGAACGGGAAGGGGAAGGGGAGGGGAAAGGGGAGGGGGAGGGGGAGGGAGAGGGGGAGGGTAAGGGGACGAAGACATATGGTGCAATGGAAGTGACACATGAGTGGGGAGCGGAAAGGTGGGAGGGGGAGAGGAGGGAAGACAGAAGGGATGGACGGTGTCAACCTGTAGATCATCCCCTTCTCTTCCTTCCCTCGCAATCCCGCGTCCCTCCCCTCCCCCCCCCCCCCTCCCTCTTCCCCCTCTACCCCTTCCTCTCCCCTTCCTCTCCCCTCCCCCCTCCCTCCCCCCAACCTGCATGTGCACGCAGGCGGGGTACTCGGCAAGTTCAATGGCGTTTTGTTGAGCGAGGCGATCAACCCATACATGCGCGCCCTCAACACCCCCGCCCTTCCCTCCCCTCCCCTCCCTTCCCCTCGTCTCTCCCCTTCCCGTCTTCAACCTGCCTCCATCCCCGCTCCGCGCACCTGGATGTGCGCGCAGGCGGGGTACTCGGCGAGATCGATGGCGTTCTTGTTGAGCGACGCGGTCATGAGGCGCTCGGCGTCGGGCTCCATCCACGTGGTGACGAACGACGCCAGTTTGAGGCGCGGCTTGCCGTCCATCTCTAGCATGTCCGCCACGATCTGATACGCCACCTCGCGCGGCATCTCGTCCGCCGGGAACACGTGCCTGACGGGGGGTGGGGGGGACGGGGAGAGGGGAGGGCGGGAAGAGCGCGAGGGGGGAGTGGGGTAAAAAGGGAGGGGGACGGGAGGGAGGCGTGGGGGAAAGGAAGCGTTGAAGGGGAGGGAGGTGGGGGAAGAGGGGAAGGGAGGAAGGAGGGGGGAAAAGGGAAGTTAGAGGTAAGCAGGGGTTGAGGCGCGGCTTGCCGTCCATCTCCAGCATGTCCGCCACGATCTGATACGCCACCTCGCGCGACATCTCGTCCGCCGGGAACACGTGGCTGACGAGGGGGAGAGGGGAGGGTGGGGGAGGGCGAGCGCAGGGGGAGCGAGGGAAAGGGGAGGGGGAGAGGGGGGAGACGTGGGCGAAGTGAAAGCGTGGGAGAGGAGAAGCGCAGAAGGAGTGGGGACGCGAGAGGAAGAGAACACGAGCAGCGGGAAGGCGGGAAGGCGGGATGAAGCTAAATTGGTGCTTTGGATCGTTGAGGCGTGAGTAGAATCCATGTGCGCGTGCGCGTGCGCGAGCGAGAGCGAGTGACGCGCGGGGCGGAGTACCGTTTGACGGGTTGCTGCATGTATCGGTTGGCGAAGACGGGCTCCAGGACCGCGTCCTCCTTGTTGCGATCCTCCGACGTCGTGCGCGACAGCACCATGATGATGGCGATGAGCACGAACGAACGCACGCGACGACGAAACTCGACCAACGGCGATCGCGGTAGAGACAGATGATAGCGGTGACGACGACGACGGCGGCCGACGGAGCCGGATTGTCGACGCGAATCGGTGGGAGAATAGGGACGTGGAACCTCTCAGCCGGATTGTCGACGTTGCAGGTGGAAAGATACAAGACAGATAGGAACATATAGATTCGATTGGCGGGTCGTTACTCGAAGCAGGTATCTCAGAAGATCACGCAGACGCTCTCGCTTTCAGGAGGTGCGATGCGATCCATCGAGGGTATGGCATTGGCAGGTCTGTGTGTGTGCGCGAGGGGAGAAGCGCGAGCCGCGCAAGGCCGAGATGAGAGAGCGAAGCGCGCGGAGAGACAAGAATACGCGGTTCGTAGAGTAGCGAGAGAGGCCATGTCTTCATTGCATGGCACCACGCACATGTCCCGATGTTGAAGGGATGAAGCAGGCGCATTCTAGTGACGAGACGAGCAACGAAGACGTTAACATTATGTAGTCTGCACGGCGTGACTTCCTCCCGGCGGACAGGGGGGCGCCGCGTGGCGGCGCGAGGGGCGCCGCATGGGCCCTGCAACGCAGTGCCGTGCATGGCGCTGCTGCCAGCAGGAGTTCGGCGTGCAGACTTGCTTTGCGCCATGGAATTTCAGGGGCAAAAACGGAAATTTGTTGTGTGGTGTGGAGGTGCAAAACAATTCCTGAGAAACTTCGTTAAGAGGCAGAACACGAGAAACGAAACCTGTTCGCGATATACGTAACAGGCCCATACATACTTCGTTTTGCGGGAGCGGAGCTTCTCCGCTGCCGTGCACTGCTGTTGTGCATCGCTTTCACTTCCCTTGGCACCTCTACCGGTTCGCCACCCGCATTTCCCGCCGAGCCCCAGCCTCCAGACTTCCCAGCCTAGCCTTCCCAGCCTAGCCTAACCAGGTAGTTTCTAACCTTCGACGAGCCCCTCGAATCCAACAATGCCGCGACTATGCCTTTCCGTCTCCTCGACGCACGGCACCAGTTGCGCGTGGCCTCCCGTTCTCCACAAGCCGCCGCGACGGCCGTCGCACGCGTGCTTACGTGTCCAGCCTTCGCAGGCCTATTATGGCAACTGCACGCTTCGCATTTTGAACGACCGTTGTCCCTCGTCCAGTGGCAGGGAGACACGTTGCGTACAGTGTGAGCTTCGGCCAAGCAGCAGTGGCAGCAGCAGCTTCAGCGGCGGCGGCGACGGCGGCAGGGGCAGATGCGGCGGCGGCGGTAGCGGCAGCGTCGGAGCAAGCGCGACATCTAGGGAGGCGACAAGCGAACCCGTAGTAGCCCCGAACACGCCACGCCCACGTGGCGGCGTACCGCTTTCTGCGCCTACGATCGCGGACATCGAGGCAGCGGCAGCGGCGCGCGGAGTGCGACTAGAGATCGAAACGACCGGCCCCTTCTTCACCATCTCCGCTTACGACGCCACCGGCGCGTTCGACGACCGCCGCGACGATGGGCGCGAGGGGCAGGGGGGCGCGCGGACGAGCGGGGGAAGCTCGGGGAGAGATGCGCGCGGAGGCAAGCCGCGGTTGCTGGGACGAGCGCAGGGCTGCATCCGGCCGTTGCTGTGGGGCTCTAACGGCAGCAGCAGCAGCACCAGCGGCAGTAGTAGCAGTGGTAGCAGCGGGAGCGCGGGGTTGTTCCCCCCGCCGCTGCTGCACCTGGACAGCGTGCGCATGGCGCGCATAGACGACGCGCGGCAGCGCGGCGTGTTCGGCGCGGCGCTGCTGATCGGCGCGCTGGTGTTCCGGTGGGCGCTGGACACTCACGGGTGCCACGTGGCACAGCTGCTGGCCATTGACGACACTGACGAGTACCACGCTAAGGTAGGGGGGTTTAGCGGGGGGGGGGGGCAGAGGGAAAGGGAGGGGGGAGGGGAAGAAGGACGTGGGGGAGCGGGATGGGGATGGACACCCACGGGTGCCGCGTGGCACAGCTGCTCGCCATCGACGATACTGACGAAGGGGATGCGGATGGAATGGGGGATGCTGGTGCTGGTGATGTCGGTACTGGAGGTGCTGCTGCTGGTGGTTGTATGGAGGTATGAGTAGACCTTGCAACTGGTTGTTGTGAGGCCGCTGTATGGAACCAGGGCACCGGAGTCAAGGAGGAAAGAGGGCAGCATTGCACCCTGCTCTGCTGGTCCATCCATCTCACACCAAACCCTCACCTGCTGCACTCCTCTCTACCAACCAACCAACCCCCTCTCCCTCACCTCAAACCCAACCCTCCCACCCTCACCGCCGCCCCTTTCCTATTCTCAACACGCCGCAACCCCCGTTTTCTCCCCTCCCGCCCCCCTTCCCTCCGTTCCCCCTCTCTCCCGCCCCTCTTTTTCCCCCACGCTGTGTCACTTGCCCACTTTCTCTCCCTGTGTGTGTGTCCGTCATAATAAAGAGCAACTGGTGATGCACTCGGTATTCGCGGCTGGGCATGCGCACGGTGTTTAAGGCGCCCACAGATTCTTCTCCCACTGTGGCACCGTCCCCCCTTTCCCTGCATCCCGTATGGCAGCTCGTGAAGTACTATTCCCGGCTGGGCATGCGCGCGGTAAGGGTGGTGGAGGGGGGGTCGCTGGGGGATGTGCCGCACATGCTGGTGTGGGGGGGCGCCGGCACGCTCATGGAGGGCGAGATTCTGCCGCTGCTCACCCGATGGTCCCGTGTCTTCCCTCCCGCTGCTGCTCGAGGTGACTTTTGAGTCGACTCAAAAGGTGCCGGCACGCTCATGGAGGGCGAGATTCTGACGCTGCTCACCCGATGGGCCCGGGTCTTCCCTCCCGCTGCTCCTGCTCCTGCTCCTGCCGCTGCTGCTACTGCTGCTGTACCTGCTGCTAGTGCTGCTGCTGCGACTGGTGCTGCTTCTGGGAGGAGTGGTGTTTCGAGTGACTGACTGCTTGCCGACTGTGCTTGCTGGGTGGTGGTGGGATAGACACTCGCCTCTCCTGCTATGTTTCCCTCTGATTCTGTTGCTGTTGCTGCTGCTGCTGCTGCTGCTGCTGCTGCTGCTGCTGCTGCTGCTGCTGCTGCTGTGTAGCATGCGTGCGTGTAGAAGCATTGAAGCAGCAGCTGTTCAAGGCAAGACATTGGTGCATAGCTGCCGCATTCTGAAGTCCCTTGTGCCACCCTGCCACCATTCTGAAGTCCTAAGCCCACTGCTGCTGCCATGCCATCCCAAGCTATCCCATGCCACCCACCCACTCAGTTAGAGAACGCACTGGGCTTGAGGGTCTTATGGTGCACCAGGCTGGTGCTTCTGCTGTGCAGCACTGAAAAGAACTGGATATTGTCATGGTGTTCGTGCCAATTACTACATTATTAGTGATTATTCTCCTACCATATTGAAGTGCAACCCGGCATAAGCTCAAACGTTATCTCATGCAATACAGGAGTTGAGGCTGCCTGCCAGAGCCCTGGCTGGACTTAGGTTGGTGGGAGGGAGTAGTTACCGTATGGCCCCGGATAAAAGCGCATATGCGCTTATAATAAGTTATTTTTTTTCAGGGGTGGCGCTTGTAATTGAGGAACGGCCATAAGCGCCGGCGCTTATATAATGACAAATACAATTTTTAACTTTAAAGGGACCAAACTGTACCTTTCGTTGTAGCAATTTCAAACGAGTCGAACTATTATAGCGTCACAAAGCAGAATCGCGCGCAAACGATTCTGCTTCCTGTACACGGGCAAATTCGCGTCACTTTGCAGGCATGCCAGCACATCCTGACTGGACGCGCAGCCAGTCAGGTCTTCGCGAGTCAAACAAAGCGAAAATGAAATTTGACTCGCTGCAAACCTGAAATTCGTTACCGATTTAAACTGATATTTAAATAAAAATGCACGGGGCGCTTATAATAAGTAATGGTTTTCCAGGGGGGGCGCTTATAATCGAGGATCGGCCATAAGCGCCATGCTCCAGATAGAAGCGCCGGCGCCTGTAATAGGCCGGCGCCTATATCCGGGGCCATACGGTATACACCTTGGCCACCCTTGGCCACCCTTGGCTATCATATTGTTGTTGTACAATCCCGATCACTCTGGGTACACAACAACACACACTCCACCTTATACTCTTCTCAGATTGCGCACTCCACACAACTCCACTGACAAATCACTCTGGGTACACAACAACACACACTCCACCTTATAGTCTTCTCAGATTGCGCACTCCACACAACTCCACTGACAAATCACTCTGGGTACAGGGTAGCATCACCCCACCCACCCACAAACACAGCGTCAGCTCACTGTGTTGTCAAGTGAACACGCTCACGCACACACGCAGGTGTGCGTGCTTGCCCAGGCCATCCACCATCCACCATCCATGCTCATGCACCAACTGCATGCCCGCCCGCACCGCACGCACTCAAGCTAAGCCATCCACTCATCATCCTCCTCTGCCTCCAAACCCTCCTCCCCCCAGCTCTCCGCCGCGAAATACGGCGCCAGCAGCCGCTGCACCTCCTCCTTCCTCGCCCTCACCACACTCTCCCACCCTCCCTCCCCATCCTCATCCCCCTCCCCCCCTTCCTCCTCCCCATCTCCCACCTCACACGCGTGCAGCAGCGCGGTTCTCACGCCCTTATCCGGCCGCATACCCGCCTCCTCCACCATCTCCCTGAACGCAGCAACCGCCCCGTCGAAATCCCCGCAGTCCCCGTGCGCCGAAATCAGCACAGAGTACGACACGACAGTCGGGTCAATCCCGGCCTCCAGCATTCGTTCAAACGTGCTCACCACCTTGCTCAGGTCCCCTTCGCGCCGGTACCCGTTCATCATGATGTTGAACGTGCTCGCGCTCGGATTCACGCGCCCCCCATCGCCAAACTCCACCCCCCACCGGCCCCCTGTCTTCCCCCGTGTCCCCGCCCCCGTGTCCGCGGCACCTTCTCCTCCAGACCAGGACTCCTTTGCAAGTAGCGTGTTCCCTTGCCCTTCCTCCATGCTTCCCCCTCCTCCTCCTGCTGCTCCTGCCGCTGCTGCTGCTGCTGCTGTTCCTGGGAAGGGTGCCTCGCCGCGGTCCTGCGCGTCCCACCACATCTGGCGCAGCAGCTGCTCTGCACGCTCCATGCTGCCCGCTCGCGAGTGAGCCGCCAGCAGCGCGTTGAACGTCGCCTCTGATGGCAGGTTGCTGGTAGGGAGAGGGGAGGAGCAATTACCGGGGGAGAGAGAAAGCGGGAAGGAGGCGGGGAGAGGAGTGAAGAAGAGACAGGGGGAAGACAGACAGGCGGGGAGGTGGGCGTCCCACCACATTTGGCGCAGCAGCTGCTCTGCGCGCTCCATGCTGCCTGCACACGAGTGAGCCGCCGCCTCTGATGGCAGGTTGCTGGTAGGGAGAGGGGAGGACGGAGAGGGAGAGGGGGAGAGGGAGGGGGAGGGCAAGATGAAGGGGAGAGAAGGAGCAAGGAGAGGGAAAAAAGAGAGGGAGTGAAGGGGAGGCAGGGGGAGGACCGAGAGGCAGGGTGCGCGTGTAGGGCAATGGGAGCAGTGGCGCGGTGCGAGTGATGCGAGAGGAAATGCAATTGAGAAAAGGGGCAACAGGCTGAGCTGTTCGCCGCAAGTCCGACATGCCGCAATCGTAACCATGAGCCTGTTGCATTCAGCCCTCGCATGCGTGCATTTTTTTGCGAGCGCGCCTGCACCCATGTATGTGGGTATGTGCACCTGCCTGCCAGCAGTGCAGTGCAGGGTATGTGGGCAAGTGTGTGTGGGTATGTGTGTGGGCGTACCGGTTGCGTTTCATCTCCTTGAAGAGGAACTCGGCGTTGTCCACGTCGCCTGCGCGCCCGTATGCGTCTATCAGCGCCGTGTACGAGATGCCTGTGGGGCTGCACGCACCACCACCAAGCCAACCACACCCACACACACACACACACACACACACAACCGCATTCATCATTCCGCAACCGCGCAAGGTTGGGCAGGGTTGGGCGGGGTTGGGTGGGGGTTGGGTTTGGGGGGGGAAAGCACGGTAACAAGTACGGCGAAGCGGAGTGATATGAACGTGTAAGCGTTAGCACACAAGGGGGAGTCGTGAAACACATCACGCCTTCTCAAGGTACATGAAAATCATAAGAATGAACCACGCGCAAGGCAAGCACATGCCTGCCACCCAGAGAGCGCCCAGCCCAGAGCAGCAGCACCATACGGGATGCGCCACATGATTGCTCATGTATTTATTCACAAGCCTCCTCATACCCCTACACTTCAACCGCCCAGAGCAGCACCCTCAGAGCAGCAGTGTGAGCAGCAGTGTGAGCAGCAGTGTGAGCAGCAGTGTGAGCAGCAGTGTGAGCAGCAGTGTGAGCAGCAGTGTGAGCAGCAGTGTGAGCAGCAGTGTGAGCAGCAGTGTGAGCAGCAGTGTGAGCAGCAGTGTGAGCAGCAGTGTGAGCAGCAGTGTGAGCAGCAGTGTGAGCAGCAGTGTGAGCAGCAGTGTGAGCAGCAGTGTGAGCAGCAGTGTGAGCAGCAGTGTGAGCAGCAGTGTGAGCAGCAGTGTGAGCAGCAGTGTGAGCAGCAGTGTGAGCAGCAGTGTGAGCAGCAGTGTGAGCAGCAGTGTGAGCAGCAGTGTGAGCAGCAGTGTGAGCAGAAGTGTGAGCAGCAGTGTGAGCAGCAGTGTGAGCAGCAGTGTGAGCAGCAGTGTGAGCAGCAGTGTGAGCAGCAGTGTGAGCAGCAGTGTGAGCAGCAGTGTGAGCAGCAGTGTGAGCAGCAGTGTGAGCAGCAGTGTGAGCAGCAGTGTGAGCAGCAGTGTGAGCAGCAGTGTGAGCAGCAGTGTGAGCAGCAGTGTGAGCAGCAGTGTGAGCAGCAGTGTGAGCAGCAGTGTGAGCAGCAGTGTGAGCAGCAGTGTGAGCAGCAGTGTGAGCAGCAGTGTGAGCAGCAGTGTGAGCAGCAGTGTGAGCAGCAGTGTGAGCAGCAGTGTGAGCAGCAGTGTGAGCAGCAGTGTGAGCAGCAGTGTGAGCAGCAGTGTGAGCAGCAGTGTGAGCAGCAGTGTGAGCAGCAGTGTGAGCAGCAGTGTGAGCAGCAGTGTGAGCAGCAGTGTGAGCAGCAGTGTGAGCAGCAGTGTGAGCAGCAGTGTGAGCAGCAGTGTGAGCAGCAGTGTGAGCAGCAGTGTGAGCAGCAGTGTGAGCAGCAGTGTGGGGAGCAGCAGTGTGAGCAGCAGTGTGAGCAGCAGTGTGAGCAGCAGTGTGAGCAGCAGTGTGAGCAGCAGTGTGAGCAGCAGTGTGAGCAGCAGTGTGAGCAGCAGTGTGAGCAGCAGTGTGAGCAGCAGTGTGAGCAGCAGTGTGAGCAGCAGTGTGAGCAGCAGTGTGAGCAGCAGTGTGAGCAGCAGTGTGAGCAGCAGTGTGAGCAGCAGTGTGAGCAGCAGTGTGAGCAGCAGTGTGAGCAGCAGTGTGAGCAGCAGTGTGAGCAGCAGTGTGAGCAGCAGTGTGAGCAGCAGTGTGAGCAGCAGTGTGAGCAGCAGTGTGAGCAGCAGTGTGAGCAGCAGTGTGAGCAGCAGTGTGAGCAGCAGTGTGAGCAGCAGTGTGAGCAGCAGTGTGAGCAGCAGTGTGAGCAGCATGTGTGAGCAGCAGTGTGAGCAGCAGTGTGAGCAGCAGTTGTGAGCAGCAGTGTGAGCAGCAGTGTGAGCAGCAGTGTGAGCAGCAGTGTGAGCAGCAGTGTGAGCAGCAGTGGTGAGCAGCAGTGTGAGCAGCAGTGTGAGCAGCAGTGTGAGCAGCAGTGTGAGCAGCAGTGTGAGCAGCAGTGGTGAGCAGCAGTGTGAGCAGCAGTGTGAGCAGCAGTGTGAGCAGCAGTGTGAGCAGCAGTGTGAGCAGCAGTGTGAGCAGCAGTGTGAGCAGCAGTGTGAGCAGCAGTGTGAGCAGCAGTGTGAGCAGCAGTGTGAGCAGCAGTGTGTGAGCAGCAGTGTGAGCAGCAGTGTGAGCAGCAGTGTGAGCAGCAGTGTGAGCAGCAGTGTGAGCAGCAGTGTGAGCAGCAGTGTGAGCAGCAGTGTGAGCAGCAGTGTGAGCAGCAGTGTGAGCAGCAGTGTGAGCAGCAGTGTGAGCGTACCGGATGCGGCACATGACCATGTCGCGGAACACAGCCTGCGCCTCCTCCGCCCGGCCCGCACGCCCGTACGCACTCATCAGCGCCGTGTACGTCACCACGTCCGGCCGCATGCCCGCCGCTTGCATCTGCTCCATGTGCCCAGGGGGTGGGGGTTGGGGGAAGAGGGGGAGAAACAGGAAGAGGGGCGATCATGAGGCGGGAGTGCCATGGTTGCTGGTTAAGGGCTAATCAGCGCCGTGTATGTATGTCACCACGTCCGGCCGCATGCCCGCCGCTTGCATCTGCTCCAAGCGCGGGGGGAGAGGGGGAAGAAGGGGGGGAGCGGGGAGAGGGGGGAGGGGGGAGAGAGGAGGGGGGAAGGGGGTGGAAAAGGGGACCGGATGGTTCGTGAAGCCCAACTCTCATCTCCTCTCCTCCTCTCCCCGCATACACCCAATTGAGCAATTCTTCCCACCCCATTCCTCCCACCCTTATTCCCCTTTCTTCATCCCCATTCCCCTCCCCCTCTCCCTTCCCCCTTCCCTCCCCCCTCCCCCCTCCCCCATCCCCACACCTGTTTGAGCCTCGCGGCTGCGGGCGTGGCGCCGCATCAGACACCAAGCACGCCCCCCATCCCTTCCACCCTTAACCCCCTTCAATATCCCCCCCTTAATCTCCCACCTGTATCCCCCCTTCCCACGCACCTGTTTGAGAACAGCCTCGGCCTCGCGGCTGCGCGCCTCGCGGGCAAACATGGGCCATGAGCGTGTTGTATTGAACGTGGCGGGCGACGCTGCTTGGGTCGACTTGAGTCGGCTCAAAAAGCACGCACACACACACACACACACACACACACACACACACACACACACACACACACACACACACACACACACACACACCTGTTTGAGCACAGCCTCGGCCTCGCGGCTGCGCGCCTCGCGGGCGAACATGGCCATGAGCGTGTTGAACGTGGCGGGCGACGGCGCCACGTCCAGCGCCTTCATGCGCCGGTACGCGCGCGACGCGTCCTCCGCCCGCCGCGCGCGCGCGTAGCAGTCTATCACCACGTTGAACATGCGCTCGTCCACCCGCACTGCCCCCGCCTCCGCTGCTGCTGCTCCTGGTGCTGCTGCTGCTGCTCTCTCCCCTGCTCCTGCTGCTGCTGCCGCTGCTGATGCTTCCTTCCCCACATGCCCCACGTCCAACTTCTCCCCCTCTGTCTCTTCCGCCTCCCCCTCCGCCCGTTCCTCCACAGGCCCCTGTCCGCTGCGCAGCAGCAGCTCCTCGAAAATGCGCTCCACGTCCTCCACACGGCCCGCCTGGGGGGGGGGCGGGGGAGAAAGGAGAGAGGTGGGGAGAATGAGGGGCAGTTGAATTCATGCGCAGCAGCAGCAGCAGCAGCAGCAGCAGCAGCAGCAGCAGCAGCAGCAGCAGCAGCTCCTCGAAGATGCGCTCCACGTCCTCCACACGGCCCGCCTGGGGGACCCCGAAATGGGAGGAGCGGGGTCGAGGGAATGGGACGGGGACGGGGACGGGGACGGGGACGGGGACGGGGAGGGGAAACGGGAGGGGGAGGAATAAGGGGCGGAGTGGGGAGAGTGAGGGGGACTTGGGCAGCAGCTGCTGCCCCATCTGCATAAACCCTGCCCCTCAACCCCTGACAACCAACAAAAAACCGGAAAACATCCCACACCATCCACCTCCCCGACCTTTCCACTCCCATCCCCTCACCTCCCCTCGATCAACCCCTTGGTCTCCGCCTCTCTTCTCCGCTCTCCGCCCCGCTCTCGTTCCCCCGCAGCTCTCTTTCCCCGTTCTCCTCCTCCCCCATCACCCTTCTCCTCCCCCCCCCCCGCGCGCGCTCACCGAGGCGTAGCCCTTGAGCAGGCACTGGAACGTGAGCGCGGAGGGCGCGGGGCCCTTGCTCTCCATGCGCCGCACCACGGCTTCCGCCTGCTCCAGCTGCCCGTTGCGCGCGTATGCCTCCACCATCCCCGTCATCACCACCGTGTTCGGCTCCATGCGCCTCCCCGCGCTCTTCCCTTCCGCCGCCCCGTTCTTCCCCGCGCCCCCATCCGTGACCTCCGCCTCCGCGGGCTCGTTCATCAGGTCGCGCAGCGCCTGCTCCGCGCGCGGGAGTTGGTGGCAGCGCGCGGCGGCGGTGATGAGCATGGCGTAGTCGCGCTCCGACATGCGCCACCACCCCGACGCGCGCTGCTCGGGGGCCTGCAGCCAGTCGAACAGCTGCGGGGGATGCGGGGAGGGGCGTGTGGGAAATGAGTTTCGAAGAAAATAAAAACTGTCCGACAGGGTTTTGGGAAAAAGACGTAGGGGGAGAGGGTTTTACGGGTAATCTTTACACTTGCACCAGGAGGTTTTCGCGAGCTCCCAACAAAAGAGAAACATTACAAGTCGCCCTCACCTCAACGACCGCGTGCCACATGCGCAGCTGATGCAGGCGCACCAACGCCCCCACCACATCCGTCCGCTGCACCCACCCCGCCGCGCGCGCGTCCGCCATGATCTCCGCCACCAGGCGCCCGTCCGCCGCCGCGCCGACCCTCCGCCGCTTCCCCGCTGCAAGCAGCTCCGACATAAGCACCTCCCACCGCCTCTGCGAAACGCTCTTAGGTTGCACGTTCTCGCCGTCTCGCCGCATCGGGGACCATTTGAGCCTCCCCGCCCCGACCTTTACCTTTTTCGCGAACGCCGCGGACACTACCACCAACGCGCGGGCTTTCCCGGTTCTCGCGCCCGCCGGCACCGCGAAACCCGGGGAGCCGGTGACGCCGATCGCCTGCGACGCGTGCTTGTGCGCCGAGGTTGATCCGCGCGGTTCCAGGAGTTGCGCGGAGATCCCTAAGCGGCCCGACATGAAGGCGGAATCGCTAGCTGCAAGGCGAGGATCGGAGGCAGCCGAGCTTGCCGTGAATGTGCGCTGGCGGGGCGCCGTGGTTGACATAGCCCATGGCGGGACTATGGCGCGGGTTATCCTAGTGGCTGCCATGGCGAGGTGGGAAGTCAAACGCGAAGTAAAGTAAGAACCGTTGAAATTGGAGTGAGGAACAAAGGAGGACAAAGGACGGAGGTGGAGGGGTTTGCGAAGCGAAGCGATGCGAGTCCAATCCAAAGCACCTGACGATGATGTCAAGTGATGCACGCAGAAATGGAAGGAGTGCCGACGATGGATGATGTGCATGCGAGCGCACTGGCTAGCGCCGCGAATTGTTGTGATTCGGCGATTTCAGATGGGCTGCCTAGATTACTCCACCACAGCGAATGCTGGTGCGGAGTGGGCAAACAATAGTGGTCCATGTTGAGTTCTGCACTAAATTTATCTAGCTGATGATAATAATGATATTACACAACATCACACCTCTAGCAACCGCATTCCTAACCACTTCCACTCCCCTGCTTTTCACATGCACGGCCTTTGCTCCACCAGCAGCTTCCTCAATGAACAACTACGGTACATCCCGCATTCTCAAGTCTTGGCCCACTTGCCTCTCTGGTTTCTCCACCGCATGAACCGCTGCTGTCTTTGCTATCTCATCCACCTCCTGTACCGCGCCCCTCAAAAAGCTAATTCTTAACCCATCAGCAACCCTACCTTGCATCCGCCTCACTTCCTCCCAACATGTGCCTGCTGCTGTGTCCCCCCAGACCATTTCCCTACTTCCTCGCACGCACTCCTGCGCGCAAGCCACTGCCACTGGGGAGAGAAGGACCACCCGGCCTTGCTACACCATCACCATGCTGTCCTCCTCGTCCATTCGCCCGAGGACCAACGCCATGTGCTGGAGCACCTGGGGGGGCTGCTGCAGCAACAGCAGCAGCAGCTGCTGCTCCTGCATCGGAGGCTGGTGCTGCTGCCGTGTGTTCCGGAGCACGGCCTTGCAAGCGCTGCGTGGTGTACGAGAGCACGGCCGAGGCTGTGTGGGACGGGAACACAAGGGCAAGGCGAGACAGAGCGGCATCGGTGACCAGCCAGGCAGCATCAGCAGGAGACATTCAAGCTGGTGAACCAACGAGTACACACAGAGGCAGCTGAGAGCTGGCCGGAATGTGAGCAAAGGCAAACCAGAGGGAATGAGGGGCGGAGGAGAATGATGTAGCGTTGCTAGCAGCTGACCTATCTCTCTCAGCTGGCTTGGGTCCAGCAGGCCTATGAGCGCTGAGGCTGCCCGCGCGTCCACACGACCCAGCAGCGCCACTCGCTCCGATGCCACCTGCTGTATGCCCGTCAGCAGCCGCTGCTCTCACACACACGCATGTACACACGTGTGACACATGACGGGGACACGGGGCGACGGTGAGGGTGAGGATGGTAGGGGAGAACATGGGTATGCGAGGGGTCACACACAGGGGCAGGTGGGAGGATACAGGAACCTCAGACAGGAAACCACGTAATAAACACCTTTTAGGAAACCTAGACGGAGACTGGTTCGACAAAATCCTGGCCAAGGCCCATGCGCAGCAAGCAAAGCAGAGCTCACCACGTGGTCTCTGCTCTCGTGTGTGGCCCACTCCCATTCCGTGCGAGCATCCACCAGCTTCTCCGCCAGCACCTCTCTCCTCGTCTGCACCACGCCCATGCCACTCTCCCCGCCACCATGCACCTTGTCCCAGTGCTTCTCGCATTTCAACCATGTCTGAGCCACCACCGGCACACCCCACTGGCACCCAGGCGCGTTGCAGACCACCTCGTCTGCTGACACTGGCACCGGGGCAAACATCCGAGCCTCTTCCGCTGCTGTGCCCAGCCCCACCGCCCGCCCCGTGCCGCCATACCACATGCCTCGGCCCTCTTGCCCTGCTTCTGTTTCAGCTGTTGCTGCTGCTGCCTGTGGTTGCTGTTTCTGCAGGGAAGCTGGGGTCTTTTCCCGCTGACCTTTGCTACTCCGCCCTCCCCGTCCCGCCCCTTTCCGCCCCGATCCCATCCGCCCACCGCCTCCCCCTGCGCCTGTTCCTCCCCCCTCGCCTGCCACCACCAGCGCCTGCGACCATCCCGCGTCCTCGCCCCGCCCCTGCGCGTCCCTCTCGCGGAGCAGCGCGAGCTGGCGCTGCTGCTGCAGCATGCGCGAGAGCGGGATCGCGAGCTGCCTGCGCTCGCCGCCCTCCACGGACCGGAAGTACGTCGGCAGCTCGCTGTACCGCCCCGAAGGGCCGCGCGACGCGAACTGGCACTCCAGGTCGCGCGTGAGCAGCCGCCGCCGCGACGCCACCGCCGGGTGCGCGAGCTGCCCGTGCCACGCCACCCACCACGGCACCCCGCCTCCTCCTTCCCCTCTGCCTCCGCCGCTGCCGCCGCCGCCGCCGCAGGCAGCGCTCCCGCGTCTGGCGCCACCGCCCTGAGCGCCTGCGCGGTTTCTGTATCGGGGCTTGCCGCCCCTGGTGCCAGCACCACTCCTACCATTCGGTTCCATCGGTGCACCCTCCCCCTCCCGACTTCCCCCACTCTCCCTCCTCTCCTCCGCTTCCCCTTCCACATCCTCTCCTCCTTCCCCTGCTCCATGCTGCTCCTCCTCACTCTCCTCCTCACTCTCCTCCTCACTCTCCTCCTCACTCTCCTCCTCACTCTCCTCCTCACTCTCCTCCTCACTCTCCTCCTCACTCTCCTCCTCACTCTCCTCCTCACTCTCCTCCTCACTCTCCTCCTCACTCTCCTCCTCACTCTCCTCCTCACTCTCCTCCTCACTCTCCTCCTCACTCTCCTCCTCACTCTCCTCCTCACTCTCCTCCTCACTCTCCTCCTCACTCTCCTCCTCACTCTCCTCCTCACTCTCCTCCTCTTCTCCCTCGTTACCCTCCCCCTTCTCCCTCTCCTCGTCTTCCTCCTCCGCCTCTTCCTCCTTGTCCTCATCCCGCCAATCATAGTCATCCAATTCCTCTTCATCCCCGGCCTCTTCGTCGCTCTCCCACGATCCCAGCATGCGTCCCTGCTCCTCCTCCTCCTGCCGCGCCATCGCCTGACACCACGCCTCAACGCACTCCACCCCTCTCGCCTCCGCGGGATAATCGCTCAGAAACTCCAAGAACCGCCACATGCGCAGCCGCCGCCGGAAATACGCCAGCGACCCGACCTGTCCGCCGGCCCCGTGCCGCTCCGCGACCCACTCCAGCATCTCCTGGGGTCGGTGCCGAAGCGCGGCCGGCAGTCTCCGCTCCGTCCGCTTCAGCTCCGCCAACCACCGCCGCGCGTCTTCCTCCACCATCCCTGCGCGCCGAGCCTCGCGCGGGTTTAGAAGAACCAGCTGCAAATCGTTCGCGGGAGTGGCTTCCAGCGGGTCATCCACCTTCACCAAGCCCCAATCCGCGCTATAATCGTGTTCAGTTTCGGTCCTAAGCTCCGAGTGCTCGATCATTGCGGACGCCGTTGTAGCACCGTCTCTGCCCCCCTTGACGTTCCTGTCTCTCCCCCCACCTTCCCCTCCCCCTCCCCCTCCCCCCCCCCCCCCTTCCTCTCCCGAACCTCCCGTCCGATCCTCCCCGCCGCTGCCAGGCCATAGTCTCCGCACAATGCTGTCCCTCCTGTTACTGCCCTCCGAGTTTCCTTCCTGTTGCCCGTCCAGTCGTCGTCGCTTCCTCGCGCCTTCGTTAAGACCCTCCCCGCTACCCTCCTCCGCCGCACCTCCCGCGCCTCTTTCGACCTCCTCCCCGTCGACCATGTCCACGTCAGCCAAGCATGGGGCGTCGTCGCCCATCGTGCTGCCCGCATCTTCGCCTAAGCTCCCCGCGATCAACGCGCGCCTGCCGCCGCTACCGCGCTCCTGCTGCAACCATCGCTTCATGGCTGACGATCCGGACGCCCCTGCGGAAGAGGAGGGTAGCGCGCTGCCAGGGGAAGCGAAGGGGCGTGACGCATTTCGCTTCTGTCGGGAGCGCAGCACGCCCATTTCGCTGCGTAGAAGCGAGCGCTGACGAGCAGCCTTGAGGCGGTCCGTGGGAGTAGATTTCGGCGGGAGGGCCGCTCGGGCCTTGTTAGGCCTCCCAGGTGTGAAAGGATGCGACATGGCTGCGCTAAGCGACGGGAGAAATGGCGAGCAAAAAGGTTAGGGTTCCATATGAGGAGAGGTTTGGGGGAAGTGGGAGGTTGTGGGCTTTTGTTTTGATCGCTTGGGCGAAAGGGATGCCGATACTGGTGTAAGTGCTTTGATGGTTGGGTCTTGTATCGAGTTGATTGATGTCAACCTCACAATAGGTGCTGTTGATTCATAAATACGTGCACTAAGTTGCCATCCATATAACACACAATTTGTTTCAACATATACAACGCTGGAATTCATTAGCAACTCTTGAAGCTGTATACAGTAAAAGCAGTGTCAAAAGGTATTACAGGATTTTGCAGACGAAATATGTCAGGAAACTAGAGACCCCTGTACTAAATGATAACATGATGTGTGCTGAGTGAATGGTGTCCCCATCCCAGTAAAAGTCTATTAAGCTAAAACTGCATCTCGGTTACCTGTTACATGTTGTGCAATCCACCCAAGCCCTTCAAACAGGCCCTCCCCTGTTAGTGCACAGCATGCCTGAATATGCCAGTCGTGATTCTTGATAAGATGAAGAGCCAGAGCTTCACTTATTTCTGCTGGCGTCATGGCCTCCTTCAGGTCCTGCTTGTTGGCAAAGACGAGAATGACCGCATGAGCTAAATCTTCATGCCCCAGCAAGCGAAACAGCTCATCCTTGGTCACGCCAATGCGGCCTCGGTCTGTAGAGTCAACTACCATCACCACTGCGTGTGTTCCTCTGTAGTAGGTGGCCCAGGATGGTCGTAGTCGCTCTTGCCCTCCTAGATCCCATACCTGCCACATAAAGTTGCAGGAAATGTACAAAAGAACGATGGAAAATCCAAACTCAGACGAATAGTGTTCCTTGGCATATGCGGTACGGATATGATGGCTTTCTGAGCATAACGGGGAAACAAGGCACGGCTGACGCATGACAGGCGAGATGAAGACGGTACCACCCTCTGAATCTTAGTAACGTAGGGACATTGTACGAATTACAAAATACAGCTACCATGATGATAGGTGGAGCAGGATGCACTCGAAATAACTGCAGGTCTTCGATCATCATGAAGATGGTCGCATCGAAGAAGCAAATACATGGAAGAAACGCTGCGTGAAACGATTGCGTTTATGCGAATGCGCGCATTTCTCGCAGTCCTATATACGGTTGACGTCAGGCAAGAATGACGCAAACCTAGCTGCGGAATGACTTCGGCTCACATCACGCAACCCTAATTGCGAAACACACACAACGGACGTCTCGATGCCTGATTCCGAGGTACATTTGACCTTACTTTCAGCTGCAACGATAAAATTCACGACATGCTATGCAGGTCAAAGGGACCCATCCGACGTACGACTCAGGCACCCAAGCGGATCCGAAACCTATGGCACCTGTGCTGATCCACGAGCGGATTAGCGTGTGGTACAACTTACCTCGAATCGTATGTTTTTATAGACGAGTTCCTCCACGTTACTCCCGACCGTAGGTTGTGTCACCACGACCTCGCCCAGATGTAGCTTGTAAAGCGTTGTCGTCTTACCAGCGTTGTCCAAACCGACAACCACAATCTTATACTCCTTCGCCGGGAACATGAGGAACCAGAGTCTGGATATTAGAGCTCCCATGCTGCCTGAACCTCAGAAAATAGTATACAGTGAACAATGAGACAAGGCCTGGCTAACTACGTGATCAAATCTACTAATTCGTGGCCACTTCGCAAAATTCAAGACGAAATGGATCAAAAGACACCACAATCGGCAGCTTGTACGGGGGTTAGGTCTGGAAACAGCTGCGAGGCGAGTAGGCAAGCAAGGTTCTCAGGCTCTCAGTGGAGTTTGATCCAGCGAAGCAGCAAGGTGTTGGGTAGGATAGACAGGACAAAGGGGGGGAAAGCAGGAAGGAAATACAACCCGAGCCTTGCGTCACGTCACGAAGGAATAGGCACACACACACCACCTCCGTCCCACGTCCTCGACCTGGTGTGAACTGAACGCAAACCCGAACATTAACGAAACTCTTGAGGGTACACTATACGTCTAAAATCATGGGGGTTAAAAAAAAGAGTCGTGCTTGTGGCGGAGGCAACAATAAAGTGCCTTCTCAGGGCGCATTCCTACCTCGCGTCAGACACGAAGTGGAGGTTTGGATAGAGGTTCGGAAGACCCGAAGTGGCCCACTTCGGGTCTTCCGACCATTGATTTGCCAGAGTTCCAGGTCACCTCGGGTCTTCCTCAACTTCACTTTGCGTCTGACCTCATGTCAGACACGAGCCAAGAATGCACCCTCAATGGCTGGAATTGAATCAATCATGTTGTGAATCGATGTTGGACTTTCATCTGGACAATAAAAAAAGCTTATATGATCTACAATAACGTGGCAGCAGCGTAGTAGCATGCCACATAACTAGCCTACTGGGTCACAATTCTACAACCTCTAAACAAATAAATAATTACCAACTGACAAATAAACTACACACTAGTCACAGAAGTCGTCTGACCTCGTGAGGACAGAAAATGCGTAGGGGATTGACGAAAGTGGAGTAGAAGAGGGAGAAAGCAGAGTAAAACGCAAGTCAAGGAGACAGGGAGGACAGGAGATACGGTACGAAAGATGAACAAACGACTAGATTACAAGCGGAGGCGGGGATGTGCATGGGAAGGCCGTTGAAGCTACTGTTGCCACATGATCTGCCGTGGTATGGACAGAAACACCAGCAGCCCCACCACGACCACCTTCACCACCACCACTAACAGCAGCAGCATGCAAGTCTGCAGGTGTAAAAGCTTGCATGGTCAATGCACCCGTCTCCTTGCGTTCACGCGGCGATGATGCCTCTTCCTTCTCCCTATTCCCCCCCTGCTGCCCGTGCGTCACCAGCAGCCCTTGTGCAACAGACCCCGCGAGGGACTCCAGAGGACCTTTACAGCCCGCAGGGGCCTGGTTACCGACAGGCGGAATGGCTGCTGCTTCTGCCAGCAACGGCTGGTCCAAGGAGAGGGACGGCAGCGGGTAGAATGCAACTTCTGCTGCTGTCGATGCTGCTGCTGCTGCTTCTCCGCCTGCTGCTGCTGCTGCTGCCGCTGCCGCTGCTTTTTCATGCGCTGCTGGTGGAACTGGTAATGCTGCAAGCCTGCTCGAGCCAACACAGTGAGAGCTGCCTGCATTGCCACAACCACTGCCACTGCCGCTGCCAATGCCACTGCCACTGCCACTACCACCGCTACTGCTGCAGCCACTGCCGGTGCTCACACCAGCACCAACCATCCCAGGAGAAGTTACCTCCGCAGGCAATCTCCCGCCTGCCCCACCAGCCACAACAGGAGACAGTGCCACCATAGGAGCGGTCCCCGCGGACGCAGGCGCAGACGCAGGAGGAGCAGGCGATGTGGTGGCAGGCGACATGGGCGCAGGGGAGGGCGGGGCGGAGGAGGCAGAGGGGGAGAGGCCGGCAAAGATGTCGCGAAAGAGAGGGTGAGCGCCGCGCCTCAGGCGGCTGCCTGTGAGCGTGCGCCGCGCGGAGGAGGGCGCGGGGCAGCCACCGTGGCTGAGGCTGGCATGGTGGTGCGCATGGAGCAATGCCTGGGCGTGCTGCTGCTGCTGGTGTTGGTGTTGCTGTTGCTGTTGCTGCGGCTGCTGGTGCTGGTGCTGCTGCTGGTGTTGTAGCTGGTTCTGGTGCTGCTGCTGGTACTGCTGCTGCTGTTGCTGCTGGTGGAACTGCTGCTGCTGCTGGAATACCTGTTGCTTCTGCATCAGCTGGCTCTGGTGCTGCTGCTGGAGCTGCTGGTGGTAGTAGCTGCCCTGCATGCCTGCATGCTGATTTACACCATGCTCACTCCCCCCCTGCTGCACCTTCCTACCCTGATTATTCCCAAACTGCTGCTGCTGGTTCCCGCCCTGCTGACTCCCACCATGCCCCACAGAAACACAGGCGGAATCCCCCGCATCTCTCACGCCTGCCTGCTGAAAAAGAGCGACCCTGGGAGAAGGCCATGGAGAGGAGCTTTGCAGGTGAGAAGGAGGAGGAGGAGGCGGAGGAGGAGGAGGAGTAGGAGCGCCAGGATCAGGAGCAGGTGAGAAAGCCCCCGTCACACACGTAGCATCAGCAGATGCTGCTGCTGCCGCTGCTGCTGCTGCTGCTGCTGCTGCTGCTGCTGCTGCTGCTGCTGCTGCTGCTGCTGCTGCTGCTGCTGCTGCTGCTGCTGCTGCTGCTGCTGCTGCTGCTGCTGCTGCTGCTGCTGCTGCTGCTGCTGCTGCTGCTGCTGCTGCTGCTGCTGCTGCTGCTGCTGCTGCTGCTGCTGCTGCTGCTGCTGCTGCTGCTGCTGCTGCTGCTGCTGCTGCTGCTGCTGCTGCACCGACCGGCGCAGGAGCAGCAAGAGAGACCGTGACTGGCGAAGCCGGAAGCGACCATGAACCACCAGCAGCAGCAGCAGCAGCAGCAGCAGCAGCAGCACCAGCACCACCAGGACCAGCAGCAGCAGCAGCAGCACCGGGAGTGCGCGAGCCCACAGGAGTGCCAGGCCGGACGAGGCGCCTGACGATTCGTCCCCCCTGCGTGTGGTAGAGCAGCCAGGGGTGCGTGAGAATGCGGTCCACTGTGGGGCGGCGACCAGGGCACGGGTTGAGCAGGCAGCGCACGAGCGACTTGGCCTCCGTAGACACGCTCGGCCAGGGCGCAGAGGAGAAATCCAAAGGGGAGGAGGAGGAGGAGAGTGTTGCAGGTGCTGATGCAGATGCAGGTGCGGATGTACATGCAGAGGCAGAGGCGGAGGAGGAGGAGGAGGCAGCAGGTCGCGGGTTGCTGGCTACAGCGGGCGGTGCAGTTGCTGCTGCTGCTGCTGCTGCTGCTGCTGTTGCTGTTGCTGCGGTGGCAGCAGCGAGGGCAGCGGCAGCGGTTGCAGCGGAGTGGGCTGCTCGGCCGTGGCAGCGCGAGGGGCAGGGGCAGGGGCTGCGTGCAGGGCTGCCGAGGACACGGCCGTGCGTGAACGGGCTGCTGTGGTTGCTGTGGTTGGTGTGGTTGAGATTGTGAGTGTGAGCAGGGTTGTATTGCATGCCTGCTCCTCTCGGAGCAGGACTCATCAGCCCACCACCAGCAGCAGCCCCAGCAGCCGCCGCCGCCGCAGCAGCAGCAGCGGCGGCAGTGGCAGCATTAGCAGCATCGGAGTACGCCCTGACCGACGCAAAAATAGCATCAGTATTCGGGCCCCAGAACGGCGGGTAGCCTGCCAATAACGAGTACAGAATCACTCCTAGCGACCACACGTCCGCAGGAAAACCATACGACCCGGAGATAACCTCTGGAGCCATGTATATTGGCGAGCCTGCAGGCCCCACCACGCTCTGCCCTGCCTTGAGCCGCACCGAGAGCCCAAAGTCGGCTAGCTTGACCCTCCAGGTAGGGCGAGGGGGCGCGGGGGAGAAGGGGGAGGAGGAGATGACGTGGCAGGGGGAGGACGGGGCTGAGGACGGGGAGGAGAAGGCGAGGGGGTAAGGTCGAGGGTGGGACAGGGGACTGGCTGGTGGGTGGGAGGAGAGGGGGGTGTGAGGGAGGGTGTGAGTATGAGGGCGGTTGCGGGGGAGGGTGTAGGTGTGGGATGGAGTGTGGGTGTGCGCAGGAGGCTTGGAAGGGAGAGGGGAGGAGGGGAAGGGGGTGAAAGAGAAGGGGGCGGACCGGACACCAGGGGAGGGGGAAGAAGGAGGCGTGAACACTGCAGCGTGGGGGGCAGGCGCATGAGGGAGAGGGGCTTGGGGGAGGGGAGCGGGATGGGGGAGAGCTGGAGGAGACTGAGGAGTGGGTGGCAGTGCGGGCAGGTTCAGAACGGTGGGAATGGCGGATAAGGCAGGCGGTAGGGACGCGGGGGAGGGCGCAACTGGAAAGGGCGAGGCAGAAGCAGAAGCAGCGGCAGCGGCAGCAGCAGAGGCAGAGGCAGATGCAGAGGCGGGTGAATTGGAGGAAAGCAGAGCGAGGGAGTGGGGCGCACAGGGGCTTGCAGAGAGAACATGGGCGGAAACGGCGGCAGGAGCAGGCGCGAGGAACGGCGAGCAACTGGGGGCCGCGGAATGGGTTGAGGCAGGAGAGGGTGCGGAAGAGGGTTGTGCGGAGGGAGCAGTGGGGGCGAAGATGGCTCGCGCTACAAACAGCCTCGACAGCTTTCTGCCGCCACTCACGCCGTCGCCAGCACCGCCAGCACCAGCACCAGACGAACCACCTTTAGAAGCAGCACCAGCACCAGCAGGAGCAGAACTCGCAGCAGCAGCAGCAGCAGCAGCAGCAGCGGCGGCAGCAGTGGGACTGAAGGGTTTCAAAGGTGACAGCATGGACAAATCCATCGGTTTAATTGGCGACGGCAGCATTTGCGCTTGCTGCTGCTGCTGCCGCTGTTGTGCCTGCTGCGCAGTCAACGGCCTGATGGGCGACGGCAGCGCTGCTCCCTGCGCCACATTCAATGACCGCGTTGCCGATGGCACCACCACGCTGCTGCCTCCATCCCCATCCCCATCCACATCCACATCCATCGCCGATCCTAATTCCACTCCAACTGGTACTCCAACAACAGTCGCCTCCTTTCCACACGGGCTGCTGACCATAGCAACAGCAGCAGCAGCAGCAGCAGCAGCAGCGCTCGCAGCGGCAGGAGAGGCGGCAGCAGCGTCGTGTGCCTTGATGGGCGACGGCAGCACGCTCCTCGCCGCCTCATTCGCATGCGCGTCGAAGCTCTTCACCGGCGTCCGCACGTCCTCGGCGCCTGCAGCAGCAGCAGCAGCACCACCACCACCCGTCCCGTCAACGTCGCCAGCGCCACCCACGCCGCCAGTGGCGGCAGCAGCAATGGAGCAAGAGAAGGCCCCGCCGCCGCCTTGCACGGCCGCGTTGGCGGCAGACGCGGCGGCAGACGCGGCGGCGGGCGGCAGAGTGAGCTCCTCCATGGGCGGCAGCGGCGTGAATGTAGAGAGCGTGATGGTAGCGGGGGACGCGGACGGCAGAAGCGCAGCTAGCGGAAGCGCGAGGGGGGATTGGCACCCCGAGGCGAGAGGGGGGGAGGACGGGAGGGGGGACGGGGACCGAGGGGGGGTAGATGAAACTCGCGCGCTTCTTTCCGCTCGCGCCACTTGCCCTTGCGCCAGCTCCTCTTCCGCCAGTTGCCCCTGCGCCAGCTGCCCTTCCGCGCGCCTTGTGTCAGCGCACGGGACTGGTTCGCCCGCGTGACCTGCGGCGGCATCCCCCATGGCCGCCTCGCTGCTGCGACTCGCGCCCACGTGGCTCGAAAGGCGCGCGCGCTTCTCCTGCGCCAGCTGCTCCCCTCTGCCCTCGCCCCCTTGCTCCTGCTCTCTGCTCGCTTGTCGCGCCTGAAATTGCTGCTGCTGCTGACCCAGCGCGTGTTGCGGCGTCGACGACTTGAATTGTGGTTGTCGTAGCGGCGTGTGCTGCTGCTGCTGCATGTGCATGTGTTGCTTTTGCCACCGACCGTTGACCATACCGGGAGACAAGTACTGTGGCTGCTGCTGCTGATGCGGTTGCATCGAGAACATCTGGCGTTGCTGCCACTGGGGCTGCTGCTGTCGTTGCTGTTGCCACGAACCCGGTGGTCCACCAACCGAACCAGTAGCCGAACCTGGCGCCGAACCGCCAATTCCGCCAGCAGCCGCCGAACCAGGCGCGGTGGCGGGAGCAGGGCTGGAAACGAACCCACTTCCTCCTGACAGCTCCGCACCGCCACCACCACCACGCGCAGAGCCGCTGCCGCTGCCGCCGGCGGTTGCGGCGGCGGCGGCAGCGGCGGCGGGCGACGTGTCGAGCAAGATATTCTCCGGCTTCAAGTCGCGGTGCAGCACGCCCTGCGAGTGACAAAACGCGACGGCGAGCACGAGGTCGCGGAACGCGAACGCCGCCTCGCGCTCCGACAGCCGGCGGCTGCGCTGCAGATGATCGAACAGCTCTCCGCCCTCGCATAGCTCCATCAGCACGTGCACGGCGCGCTCGTCCTCCAATACTCCGCGCAGCTGCACCACGTTCGGGTGCCCCGCTAGCCGTTGCATCGCCGCGATTTCCTGCCGAACCTCGTCCCATTCCTCCGGATCGGCGATTCGCGTCTTCGAAATGCTCTTGCAGGCGAGCCGCTCGCCCGTAGCGCGGTTCTCGACCTCCCGGACCACGCCGAACCGCCCCGAACCTAGCTGCCGGCCGACGCGGTACACTGCGTCCAGCCGCTGCCACGTGGAGCCCGCAACGGGCGCGGCCGGGACGGCGCTAGTTCCTCCGGACTGAATTTGCGGCGCCTCGGCGCTCGGCGGCGGAAGAGGCGCTTGAGACGTTTCGTACGGCGCGATAGCGACGACCGCGGCGGGAAGCGTCGCTGCCTCCGACGACGCTGGGCGGAACGAAGCGGCGGAGGCTTGCGGCGGATGCACGACGGGCGCGGGCGGCGAGCAGGCAGCAGTGGCGGAGACGGCGGGTTGCGCAGAGACGGCGGCGCAGAGCGGGCTTGCGGCAACGGGCGGCGGGCACGGCCTTGTGTCAGCGGATTTTTCGTCGCACGGCCGTTCGTCGCACGGCCTAGACTGTTCGAGCGACAAGTCGGAGACTGTGGGCGCGTGTTCCATGCTGCCTAGCGGAGGCAGCGATACGCAAGACGATGCCTCAGTCGCCGACGGCTCCGCGGGGACATTCCGCGCGCCCGCTCCATAATCTCCCCCGCCCCCGCCTCCGCCTCCGTCTCCACCTCCGTCTCCGCCTCCGCCACACACGGTGGATGCTCCTCTCCCAGGGGCGCATCCACCCGCCGTCCTATCCGCTGCTTGGGGGCCTGCAGGGAGTGGCGGACGGGGAATTGCGCCTTCGGGCGGTCCGTTCGCGGCGGACTCGCGGGACGACGGCGTTGGGGAGGACGGCGGCGGTGGCGGAGATTCGTGCCGCTGCCGTTTGGCGATGAGCTGCTGCGATAATTCTCCTCGTCGTCCCTCCTCGCCACTGTCTGCATTCGCTCCGCCTTCTCCCTCTGCTTCAATCCCTGCCCTGTCGCAAGAGGCGTTCTCTTGCGCCCGGCTCCGCTTTAACTCGCGCAAGCTGTCTGCGGCGCAGTCCTCCCCGTTCCCAATTGACATGCTTGCGCAGCCGCCGCTAGCGCTGGAAACGGCAATTTCGGCGTCCAAACGCTGATGGTGATGGTGATACTGCTGCTGCTGCTGCTCCTGCTGCTCTTGCTGCTCCTGCTTTTGCTTCGCCACCTTTACTCCTTGTGACTGCCTTATAAGATTGGTGTTAGAGACCTGCGCCTGGAGCATTGTGCCTGCTCCGCGCATGCAGCCCAGCTCACGCGCGTTCAGAAGCTGCGCGGGTTGCGCGGAGTTAAGATCGTTCCGCCTGTGCGTAGCCGCTCCTCCGCCGCTGTCGGCTTCCTGCGAGCATCGTCCTTCCGCCATGGCGGAATTTTAAGCGTTTAAAACCACCCTAAGTTTTACCCGTACGCTAAATGTAGTTTCTGGTTCGCCATGGGGCGACAAGATTCGGAGTTGGCGAAATTCCACCGAGGGGATGGCTGTGGATGGGCACGCAAAGAGGGCAAGCCTTGTGGAAGGTGCTAGATGGACTCCCAGGAAAAGTGAAGGCCTTTTCTTCAAATCACTAGCACGTTCTTCCTTCCATATGGTTGGTGGAGAGATTCCTGGGTGAGGAGAGGAGGAACCAAGGGTGTGTATCTAGAGAGGAGATGGTTGAAGTGGAGGCTGGTGTTGAGTGGTTTGGTGTGGTGAAGGCAGGCAGGCAGGCAGGAAGGAGCAGGCAGCAGTCACGCAAGCAAGCTGCCGGGCTGGAGAGCGCTCTCGGCATCCACCCAACCCCACCCCACTTCGGCTTGTGCTTCTTTCATTTTCGCCCTCGCTTCGCCTCTTCCCTTCAACTTGCTGGTCGGCTCGGAGCGGCACGCACGGCACCGAACAGCATTCAGACCTTCCCCACACCACTGCTTTTTCCCCAAATCGCCCCTAACCTAGCCTGTTCCGCCACACCACTGCTTTTTCCCCAAATCGCCCCTAACCTAGCCTGTTCCGCTGGTCTGCAGCAACCTCTCCGCCCACGCCTCCGCCCCTCCGCTTCACTCATCCCCGCCAGCCCAGACAGCCTCCTCCCCCACACAGCCAGTTGAAGGACACGAAGGCTCCCCCAACCCCCCTCGAACCCCTCCGCTCCGCTCACAATATTGCTGACGTAAGTCTTCCCCCTCGCACAGTACAGTACAGTGCCCTAGAGTCCCCAAAACAGCCCTCATTTCGTCGTTGTCGTCTGGTTTCCCCAATTCTCGGAGGTACGGGATGCAAACTAGAGGGGGGACAGTCAAGTCTTGAGGTGTGGGCGACTCGACTTTGCATCCTCAAGCTGCATCACATGTGCATTGCTACTTGCAATGACCAGAAAGGACACTTGACCAGAACTGGCCAGAACCGTCTAAAAATTGCACTCCATGGGAAGCTAAAGTTTTGGAAAGTTGTTATTGATGGCACACTTTCATTGGAACCGCGAGATGTGGCGTCTGTGCCTGAGTTTTGCAAATGGGAAACTGGTTTATACGAAGGTACCGAAAAGGAATTGGAATGCTGGGATGTTCCGTTGTGGGTGGATTCTGCTGCTGCCCGTAAAATGAAATGGTCACTTGGATTCATGTGGTAAAATACGAAGCTGAATGCAACATATCTGCAATGAAGGGGCAGCATTCTCTAATGTGGAATATTCCACCTGTCCAGTTAGCATGTCTGGGTGGATAATGAGTGGTAAGAATCATTTTGGGCAGAATGACATGCTTCCATTAAAGACCACTTTTGGCTGGATGAATTTCAGCCACAATTGCGAAACGCTGGATTGAACCAATGGGTAGAGAGAGGTTGGAGCAGAGGAGCTCGAACCGCTGAGGCTATCCCATACCTTCGAAACAGCCAATAAAATATCGGTATGTTCAGAGAAACAGCTGAGACGGCCAATCAGATTCAAGTTGGCAGAGGAGCTTCCGCAGTATGGATGCGATTAGCGACGGTGTCAGGTCATTTGAAGTCAGGGACAATGTCGAGGTAAAAGAGGCGGTAAATCAGAGAAAGCACAGTGAATCTGAAAAATCTACACTTTCACTCCTCTTCTAAAGATTCACTTATCAAAACCATAATAATATATAGTGCCAGTATATATAATTGGGTAAAGAGGAACCTTGTAAGAATATATCAATTCCTTATTCTGTATCGCCACTTCTATCACGTGCAACTGTTGCCCCCACTTTCATCCAACAGTGTCCCGTTACCACCTCGCAAGTTGCGACATTCGCTTCTGTTCCCGCCTGTACCACTGTCGTGCTCCGAACCACACGAACCGACTACGGTAGTAACTCGCTACTCGGCGCTATGCCTCGACAATTCACAGACCCCCGCGCCAGGCCCTAAGGGCACCCTTTGCGAGAGTTCATTACCATTCGTTCATGCCTTCACTTGTTATGCCGTATTGATTGCTTCCTTCCATAGCAATTTTCTCACTCGATCACTAAATTGCACTCGTAACACTTCCAATCCTAAAGATTCTTTGCGCATTGTCTTCTGTATATGTAACTGCATGCACAGTACACCAATCATCTCACACTGCATCTCATTCGCTGACTCATCATTTCTAGCAGTTCTCATTGCCTACCTAACAGCATACCGTACATACCTATGGTACGAATGCCTCTTACAGGGCATGACAGAACAGCAATATGCATCTCAAATGTGGGTATTTTGTGGGGTAAACAATTTCTTATCTTCATATCCTGATTTTATTGGTTGTGCTCCTCAGACATCATCGCTAGAAACCGCACCACATGCTGCTATACGCAACGCATGAAGGGACAAACCAGGAGGAGCACGTAGAAAGTGGCAGCATGCAGAAATGCATACCGTATACGAAATGCTACCTTCGATGCAATACAGAATCGGCGAATGTTAACCCACGGAATTGGATCGAATAGGACTAGGCCAGATCTGAACTGACGCAGGCACACCATCGGCCTCTTGCATGGTTACCCCCTCCAACCACCACCACCACCCTCGCTGTCATTATCATAGTCCCTTTTCTCATCCCCATCCCCATCCCCATCATCATCCGAAGTCCCACCGCTGCTACTGTCTCCCTCTTCACTCTCTTCTTCGTAACTCCCCTCACCTTGCGTGCCCCCGTCCCCCTCACTCTTCTCCTCCCCCCCTCTATCCATCGCCCCAACATCCCCTCCATCCCCAGCTTGTTCCTGCCCCTGGCCCTGCCCCGGCTCCTGCCACTGTGCCTGGTCTTGCCACGACGCCTGGTCTTGCCAAGATGCCTGAATATGCCAATCACCACTGCCAAACTCCCCACCAGCATTGCTGCCACCACCATCACCAGTGCCATCACCATCACCATCACCATCACCATCACCATCACCATCACCAACACCAACACCAACACCAACACCATCGTCACCTTCATCACTCTCACCCTCATCGTCCTCCTCCTCATCATTATCCCCATCCCCATCCTCATCATCTTCATCATCATCATCGGCATCATCATCATCATCGCTTCCCTCTGCCTCCTCTTGCCGGTCACCTCCATCCCCTCCTTCCTCCCCATCCTCCCCTTCCTCATCCCCAGCTTTCCCTTCCTCCTCCGTCTCCTCTCCTCCCCCGTCCACAAGTCCTTGTTCCCCTTCCGCAACAGCAGCACCGCCATCACCACCACCAGCACCAGCAGCACCACCACCCTCCTTGTCCCACCAACCATCTCGTTCTCCCTCACCTCCTGCGAAAGCTAAGAGCATTTCAGCATCTATATCACCATCATCCCCATCATCACCCTCCACATCACCACCCCCACTACCATCACCCATGCCATCACTCCGCATGCCACCATCCCCATCCAAGCCATAGGCTTCATGCTCACCCGTGCCCCTACCTCCCTCCTGCTCCCCTGCCTCTGACACTTCATACTCCTCCTGCTCTTCGCCTTCCCCTGCACCCCTCTTCTCCTCTTCTTCCTCCTCTTCGTCCTCCTCCTCGTCCCCCTCGTCTTCCTCTTCCTCTTCCTCCTCTTGTTCCTCCACCTCCTCTTCTCCACCCTCAACCTCCTCTTCCTCCTCCTCTTCCTCCTCCTTCCCACCTTTCACCTTTTCCTCTTCCCCCTCGTCTTCCTCTTCCTCCTCCTCATCCACTTCCTCTTCCTCCTCCTCCTCCTCCTCCTCCTCCTCCTCCTCCTCCTCCTCCTCCTCCTCCTCCTCCTCCTCCTCCTCCTCCTCCTCC
This sequence comes from Closterium sp. Naga37s-1, assembly GCA_947471745.1. NCBI lineage: Eukaryota > Viridiplantae > Streptophyta > Zygnematophyceae > Desmidiales > Closteriaceae > Closterium > Closterium sp. Naga37s-1. The sequence continues at coordinate 1,366,974 of CANJKZ010000738.1, forward strand.
TCCTCCTCATCCTCATCATCGTCCTCTTCCTCCTCCTCCATGTCTTTTTCATTCCACTCATCTTCTTTCCCTTCGTCCTCCTCCTCGCTTTCCTCCTCACTTTCCTCCTCGTCGTCCTCCTCCTTCACCCCTTCTTCCCCACCTTCCTCGTCCGTCTCTTCAACCTCCTTCTCCCCCTTCTCATCAAACTCTGTTCCTTCACCCGTGACCCGTATCCTTTCACCACCAACTGTCAAGTCCTGCTCCCCCTGTTTCTGCATCTGCCATCCTTGCTCCGTCTCTTTGTTCTCCTCACTCCATTGCTCTTCTCCTCCTCTCTCCCTCCCGTCTCCTCCCCGCCTGTCCTGCCAGTCCATTCCCCATCCTCGTTCAACGGCTGCTGCTGCCGCTGCTGTTGCAGCGTCTCTAGTGCTTGCAGCAGCAAGACTCACTCTTGCTCTTTTAGATTCTGTACTTAGATCTACTCCTCCTCCTCCTCCCACTCGCCCCCTCTCATCAGCCTCCACCTCCCCCAACTTCCTCTTCCTCTCCAGTTCCGCACGCTCTTTCCACTGCTCTACTTCCGTCTCCTTCTCCCTCTCCCTCTCTCGCACTCTCTCCCTCTCCCTCTCCCGCTCCTCCTTCACCCTCTGCTTCTCCCTCTCGACACCCTCCACCTCGCTCCAAAGCAGAGCAGTCTCATGGTTCACCAGCAGCCGCGCCAGAAACAGCTGCTCCGCTCCCCGCAAAGCCTCCCCGTCCCGCCACCCGTCCCGCATCCGCCCCCACCGCCCCACCACCTCGTCACCTCGTATCACCAGAGACATACTCCGTCCCTCCACAGCTTCTGCCTCCCGTGCTGCCGCCACCACCTGCTGCTGCCGTTGCTTCTCCAGCAGAGCGCGAGCCTTGGTCTCATACTCCCCATCCCCTCCCTCGTTCGCTAAACCATCCTTTCCTCGAACCTTTTCACTCGTGCCACTCAAATCACCAACCATTCCCACCTTTCCCCCGTCTCCCTTTCCGCCTCCTCCCCCCCACCCGCTCCCCACACCACTGGCATGTGCGCCAGCCCCCGCCCCCGCCTCCCCCCCTCCGCGCGCTCCCCCTAAACCACCGGCTGCGGGGAGGGCGGGGGGCGCAGCGGGCGCGGCTGCTGCAGAACGGGGAGGGTTGCGGGGAGGCGGGTGGGACGCGGGGAGGAGGGCGTAACAGCCTGTAGACGCGCTAGATGCGGAAGGCGCGAGGTCGGTTGAGGAGTGAAGGTTGACGAGCGCAGGATCGTAATCCGCGAACACGTGGAAGGGGAGGAGCCTGCGCGCGGGGCATGCGGGGAGGAAGAGCGCGAGGGAGGAAGGTGTGTGGAGGGAAAAAAAAGTAGGTATGGAAGGAGGGAGGGGGAGGGGAAAGTAGTAGAAAGGAGAAGGGGAGCGAGTGGGAGTGTAGGGGGATGGGGAGGAGGGGTTGGGGCAGGTAAGTGGTGGGGATGAAAGTATGGAGATGAGAGGGTGGAGTTAGAGGGGTTGCAAGCACCCTATGGAAACAAAAAACGGAGAAAAAAATAGTTAACAACACGAAACCCTAGTCTTCCCTATCATGATCGCAGCGCAGCACCGCTCCTGTCGCACGGCCCTGTCCCCCAAGCCGCTACCTCCTCACCTGTCGCTCGAACCTGTCCCCCCAATTCGCTGCCTCCTCACCTGTCGCAGGCGTCGCCGAGGCTAGCAAACGGCGAGCGCGTCTCGGGGTTCGCCGCGGCCACCGCATCGGCCAGCAACGCGCGCTCCGCTGCGGCTGCAGCCGCTGCAGTCACGGCAGAGGCCGGCCGCCGACTATTCCCAGCCGGCGACGACCCACCGCCAATGCCGCCACTACCACCAGCACCGCTCAACACCGCACCGGAATTGGACACACCCCTCGGAACATTGTCATTCATACCGTTGCGACCCCCACCGCTCAATCCCCTCGCGATTGCGTCGCCGGCGCCAGTGACTCCCCGGCCGGCGGCGTTGCCGGCGGTGGGATTGACACCGACTCGCCGGCTGTGCTGCGGGCTGGGCTTGACGTCGCGATTCGTCGGACGAGACATATCCGAGGCGACCCTAAGTTTGTCCCCGCGGGAACCGGCGACGGAACTAGGAGCTGAGGAGACGCGGAACTCTGGCTTAGACATGACTGCGGTGACCTGGGTGATCCGTGGGAAAGCTTCAGTGACTCATGATGACGTCGGGCAGCTGGAGTTGACTAGGCTTTGCTTGGCTTCGCAGTGCACCCAACACTAGTCCTGCAGAACGGAATAATACTGAAGCGATCTGCCACTTCCTGAGATCAGCTACATGCAACACACAGCGTGACATTCATGACAAATGTTCGGTAGAGTATGGTACTGAGATTTTACACGTCGGTTCCAGTATTCATTATAACCAAAACACATGCGCCAGTTTTCATAGAAACAAACTCGTCGGTGATAAACAGGGCTGCAACAATCAAGAATCCGTTGTCGTCCAGCCTGGTTAGGATACCTGGCTTTCACCCAGGCGACCCGGGTTCAAATCCCGGCAACGTAGCTTTGAAGACACGAATGATATGAAGCTCTAAACCTTAGTACAAAACAACTAAGGCTGCATTCGTATCCTCTCTTAAGCATAGCCAGACCAATGCGTCCAACCCCGACCATGTCGCTACCTATGCTATCACCTAGGTTTCTAACTACCGCGGAACCTAGCAGCCCCAGCTTACCCGCATATCTTCCCGCACGATTGTCAAACCGGTGCCGATTAGGCAGGTTCTTCTCACTCGACATCGTTTCGGCCTAGGCAAGTCGGTTTTTCCCCTCGGTTTGCTTCCGCTGCTCACCTTGCTCACCTTTTTCACCTCGATCTCCCTTATTAACGCTGCGCCGACATGCAAGGAACAAGTCGCGACTTTTCCTTATCTCAACCAACCTTTTCTTAGCATCGTACGGGCTTTCCCGCTCAGTCTCGTCCCTCGCCTCCCAGTTTTTATCTCCCACCGATTTTCCCGTTCAACTACTCGACCGATCTTGCTTGCCGGTCTGTGCTGCGACCTTCCTTCCTCGCGAAGCAAACGAGGAGCCTCGTTACCGCCACGCTGCCGCCTAGGGACGTTCCTGCGCTGCTGGCCGCACCCTACTACGGCTCCGCCGCCGCCGCCAACGGATAACCCCCCGCCTCGGCCAGGAACCCGGCAACCCGCACACGCGCCGGACTTTACCATTCCATCATTTCTCGCTCACACGGATTTCATAGCCCTGTCGATTCCCACTTCTCAGCAGTGCCAAAAAAATCACAGTCGTCTCCGTTTATCCGTGCTACCCTTCCGTTTATTTTCCCCCCACCTGCCTCTCCGACACGTCCGCCACCGCTCACGATGGGAGCCAGACGCGTGCTCCGCGCTCCAGCTGCCTCAACGCGAGTCAGGTGTAGTCTCACCGTGTTACCGCAATACCAACATCTCACCCTCGGCCTTTTTCTATTTTTGGCAGCAGTGGCAACCGCAAGCCTGCTTACGTTACCTCAACCCCGCATCTTCTCAGATAAGTGCTACCGCACTTCCCCCTGCCTTTGTCAGCCGATTCGTACTTCACCGTCTCGATAAGTCTCTTGGTCCCCCGCTTTCGCTCTCCTTCTGCTTCGCCGTTCTTTCTGTTGTTCCGATGGCCCCCACCCTGCCTCGCTACCCCTTCCTATGTGTGTGCTCTCCGGACTCGGGCTGCCGTTTAGGCTTCCGGTCTACCCCTGACTCGGGCTGCCGATTAGGCTTCCGGTCTACCCCTGACTCGGGTCACCAACTAAGCTCCCAGTCTACTTTCGTGAATCGCTGTGGCCAACGACTTTGCGTTCACAGCCTTGCTCATGCCATTGCTTGTGCTTGGTCTCGTGACCCGGGAAGCCTCGTAGGCTCCCCGTCAACCCCCCTGACGCACCTTGGTCATGCTCCTTGCAACCACGCGCTCCCCTCCCCTCCCGCTTTCGTGCCGCTCATCGGAACATCGCCTTCCGTTCCAGGTCAGCCTCTTCCCACGGTGTTGACTCGCTCCAGCTTCACCATTCTGGACTTTCCTGGCCTCCCCCCGCTTATGCGCCTCCAGTCTGCCCCCCTGGATCTGCCTTTCCCCCGCATGCCCCCCTGGTCCCAACCCGAGCCCTCAGATGGCTTAGGTACCTCGGTGCACCACCTTCTGTCCCCGCTATACCCTACCTTGTGGTGCTCCAGTCCCCTCCTCTCACTCTGCATCCATGGCATCGTTCCTTGCCACATCGACTTCCTAGCACGATCTCAACCGTCCGAGAGCTACCCACCCCTGCCTGCCCCCCCAGCAGGCTATACCGCCCCTTGCTTGCTTGCCATGCGGTACTGCGCCTTAAGCTTCTTCATGCAGCCATGTTTGAAATGCTCAACTTGTGATTTTTCAATTAATCTTGACCTACAACTAGGGCTCCGCATCCTGTGCATCAATGTGAACGGAATAAACGAAACTCGCAAAATGGATGAGCTTAGATCCTGGCTATCGCGCCTCCCTGCCCCCACTGACTTGGTCATCCTCATTGACGCTCGACTCATCCTCAGAATCCCCAACCTCAACTTGAAGTTTCGACCTCACGCCTCTGCCCATGCCCCGGCGCTGCTCTCGACTGACAGCGCTACCGGGAGGCCCACTCTCATCAGAGGCATCTCCATCCTCTCTTTCAACAGGGCCGTCTCACTATCCTCCCCGCTCTCCTCTGCAGATGGCGGACTCATCACGGTTCATCTGAACTATCTCAGTGAGCAAATCCACCTTATAGCTGTCTATGCGCCTACACAATTCTACGAGCGTCGAATATGGTGGACCACCACGCTCGTTCCGGCACTAGAAACCCCCACCGCTGCCTCCGCGGCCATGCTCGCCGGAGACTTCAACTCGGTCATCCTTCCCATCGACAGAAATCAACCCCTCAAATACTACGAATGCCGAGAAGGAGCTTCCTTCGCCAAACTCATGGACACCCACGCGCTGGTCGACGTATTTCGTGAACTTCACCCCACACCTGCCGACGTCTTCTCCTTCTATGGGAGGCAACGCCTAAACTCAGCGTCCCCGCCCACATCGTCCCGTCTCGACAGGATCTACATTTCCCGAGCCTTCCTCCCCAGTCTCACCGCTAGTCCATACATACAAACCCGCACGGAAATCACGGATCACATGTATGCCCCTCTCTACTTGCTCGAGTTCACTAACCCCACTGTCGCCCCCCGGCCATGGCGACTCCGCCAACATCTCCTTATGCGCCCCCGCGCTACACAAATCATCGATGCCGCCCTTGCAGCTTTCCCCTCCTCCCCTTCCCCGGAATCCTGGGACAGATGGAAGCTCAACCTCGCCCTTAACTTCAAAAGATTCTCCAACCTGGAAAAACGTCGTGTCGACGGCACGATCGCGCAGCTAGAGCGCACCATTGGCTCACTAAAGTCGCCAGCAGCGTATACGCCCTTAGACCAGAACGAAATTCTCGCGTAAGCCAAGCACGACTTCAATTGGTCAGATACGAAGCCTTGAAAGCCTCCGAGATTGCGCTCAAGGCCAAGCTGAAAGTGGAAGGGCACAGAGAAATGGGAGTCTCCTCCCTCCTCTCTGGACTTAACTCGCGAATCAAAGGCTCGATCATCAACTCCCTGACCAGTCCTAACGGCAGACGACCTCGGACCTACCCACCATGACCAGCATGTGTTCTAACTTCTTTCAAGCCCTCTACAGCGGGAGCAACCCCGTCACCCCTAACCCATCCTTTTGGCAACATATCCCCCCATCCTCCATCCCGAACCCCTTACTACTCCGTCTCAGTGCCCCCCTTTCCCTAGCCGAAATCGAAAAGGCCCTTCTCTCTCTGTCACGAGGTAAAACCCCTGGCCCAGACGGTCTCCCTGGGGAGATCTTCCGACAATTCTCCCCCCGTTTCGCACCGGCCTTCCACTCCCTACCCTCACCACGACAGCCGCTCTCCCGCCTCCCCCCGTCCATGCTGATCGGACGAACTATCCTTATTCCTAAGAAAGGAGACCCCCCGCTAGTAGAAAATCTCCGCCCTATCACCCTCATGAACGCTGACTACAAGGTCCTCGCGATGTGCCTCGCCAACCGCCTTCAGCTCGTCCTCCCCCAGCTCATTCACCCTTCCCAAACCGCATTCACCAAACACAAAAAAATCGGAGACACGATCAACGACACCCTTGACATTATGGATTGGGCTTCGTACTCCTCGACCCCCCTCCTCACGCTCACGGTAGACTTTCGAAAGGCCTTCGACCTAGTCGACAGACCATTTCTCCTCTAAGCCCTAGCAGTCATTGGGCTACCAGCACCCTTTATTTTATGGGTCCGCCTCATACACTCTAACACATACACTCGTATCTCGGTTAACAACATGCTTGGCCCCACCTTCCCCGTCTGCACGGGCGTCCGACAGGGATGCCCTCTAGCGTCCGACAATGATGCCTCTAGCGTCCGACAGGGATGCCCTGTAGCACCCCTGCTTTTCGTCTGCGTCATTGAGATATTCCACCGCTGATCTTATGTCCCTTTTCCTCCCTGGCTTCGCCCTGTCCCCCGCTCAGCGCCGCCTCATAGCGTGCTATGCGGACGATGTCACCTTATTCCTCACCTCAGACACAGAGCTCGGACAAGTAGTAGTGCAGCTTGGCGTCTTCGGATCTGTCTCCGGTGAGGTCCCTAACTGGAACAAATGTTTTATAATCCCTTCCAATATCCCCCCTGACGACCTTGTACACGCCGTGATTATCCCCATCCGAGCTCCCGAAGAGGCGGAGCGCATTCTTGGAATCTACGTCGAGCCCCTCCACCCAGGCAGAGCGCATTCTTGCCCGCATACAAAGCACTGCCAATTTCCTCGCAGCCCTACACGCCACAACCACGTGTCGCAAATCCTCGCCCTCAATTTTTATGAACTCGGTCATCTCCTTTCCCGGTCGCTTCCAACCCGCACCGCCAGCCATTATCAGACGCCTCGACGTGTCAATCGGGAACTATGGCCTTGCACGACGTATCATGTCCAAAGCTCTCCTATACAACTCCCCACAAGACGGCGGGGTTGGGGCGATTGCCCCTTCCACACAAGTCAAAGCTCTTGCTATTCAGCGCGCCTTGCGCACATTTGGACATACCCCCTCCGGAGAAGTAGCACGCACACTGACTCCATTTCCTTTCGTGCTACACGGTTTACTATCCCATAAAGCCATCCTCGAACGAGACTATATCCCCACATTCATTCCCCCCCCCCGGGCGCTGGACAAACTAAAAGCCCTACTCTCCTTCCCCTTGTCATTCAGGGCCCCCCTTTACGAATGCAGTGCATCCTCACCGAACCTATCGCCTTCAACCGCTTTTTCCTCAAACCCGACAAACGGCCTTTTGGCACCCGCCAGCACGAACGCTTCCCCCTCTCAGGGCAGTTCCGCATCGGACACATTGTTCCAATCACCAACTTTCATGTCGGTCCCATCTCTGCAGAAGACTTTTGCTCACAACTCCCAGAGGAATTCCACGAAGACGCTGCACGCATCCTACCAGAGCTAGTCGAGGCTATCAAACCTCCCTGGTGGGCCGCCCTTCGAACCCCATACACCTCTTCTGCCTCTCCAGGAGACTGGTTCATGCTTTCGGACGACCACTACTCCATCTCTCATCTCGCCCTCCAAGCTATCTCCTTCATTCCCTCCTTCTCCGTCTCGACTACTGTCCACCACGTCTCGCCAAACCATCGCATCGCCCGCACCCCAACAGACACCGGAATTTTTCGCTTATAAGACCTCGTGGAGGTGCACGTCAGGCAGTGGTGGCTTGCAGGGCCACTTCACACAGGGCTAGGGTAGAACTTCTACAGGACGGCATCCCCAGCATCGCCGACATCCGTCGCCTCCTCTACTCACCACAACCGCTTAATTATCACCTCCGATGGACCCGCGACCTCACCCTCCCTCCTCCTCCTCTCCCCGATCTTAAGCACTCATTTCTCAGGGACCAGCCGAGCCGCCAACGAGATATCCTTTTCAGACTTTACACACTCACCCTTCCCTCAGGGTCCCGTTTCCAGTACTTTGATGATAGGGGGATTTGTCCTCGATGCCCAGCTGCCGTTGTCAAGATACTGCCGCACATCTTCTTTGAATGTCCATCCGCCAGAAATGTCATCTCAGCCCTCCGCACAGTCGCTGACCGCCACCTTAGACAAACTACCACCGCCGAGAACATATTCGTCCCGATACAGTCACAGGTGGGACAGTCCCCCCCATGGAGCCTACTAGTAGGAGTTGCAGTTAAGAGGCTGTAGAATGCACGCTGCGCCCACAAGTACCACAACTCCTCCTCCTCGAGCTTCGAGATACTGCAACTGATACTAGCCCAATTCCTTATCGCCTTCAAGGTTTATATCAGGAGAAGCAGGCGCCAATCTCCCAAGAAGCGACAACGTACATCCTCCAGTATAAAGCGAGCACAGAAACTCCACTTCCTCCTCTTTGACAGGACCGGTACACCCTCCATTCACCCCGACCTCAGATTCTTATGGCTCCTGGGAAACCCGTTCCGACCCCCATAGACAGCTACCGCATAGAGCATCTCCCCAGTCTGCTGGCGGTTGTCCTTTAGGACAAAGGAATAACGTGTGTTCCACGTGCTCCTTATAGGATGCTGGCCACCTCGGCCATGTTTCTAGATAGCTCTATGGTATTATTCTTTGTACATTGATTACGATCAATGTATAACCTTAACCTCTCTTAAGCATCAAATCATTAGCCCTCAGCCTCCATATTGCCACCCCGAGCTTTTGATTGACCCACAAACTAGCCACTTTGGGTTTTCCGAACCTCCACTTTGTATCTATTCTTGTATCAGACACGGGATACGAATGACCCTAAGCTTTAAGGCGCGGTCCATTGGCACAAATTCCAAACTATGATTTTGCTGATTGATTTTGACACTTTCCGTGGAGGACGGAAAGGGTGCTCCGTCGCCCACTGCGCCCGGATTCTCAACTAAGCGATCGCCCAGGAGATCGACCCGTACTCGCCATCCTCATGGCTTTTCCTCGCATCAACCAGACGTGCCTCTAAGGTGTCCGCTACGCCCGCATTAGCTACGGGGTCGACCATGGCGGCTAACGCGCTTGCCGGCCTTCGAATGACTTAGTAGGTGCAAAATTCGGCTACTATCTGAAGGTATTTTGCAGGGCCGTCCACGCTCACCGCACCATGCGCAGATTCACTTGACAAAGTAGTGAGCTAGACTACGGGTGGGTTTGGCACGAACTACTAGGAGTAATCGTAGCTTTGCTGAGTTCCTTAGCGCTTGCGCATTCATGGGAGAAATCGGCAAGAGTTTCACAAGATTGCATTACAGAATGATCGAAGAAGCAATGACAGAAATAACTACATTAGGTACTTAGCAACTCTTCAGCTCGCCTGGTCGACTACCAGCACTGCATGGTCGACCGTCTGCCAACATTGCGTAGAGGAGCCGCGCCAGCACTGCAGAAAGGCGACCTGCCAACACTGTAGGTCGACGGCGTGCCGACACTGCAGCAGTGCGGCTGTCCAGCGTTGCTCCCGTAGATGGCAGCAATGCGCACGCTCGCAGGTGCGCCGATTGGCCTGACTTGCACCGTTGTGCATCCGGTGTTGTCTGCGCTTGACGAGCCACATTGACTTCGGTATACTAGCCAGAAGTCGCCTTCGTCACTACGACCTCGGCGATGTTCGCGTGCCTCTGCAGATTTCGCCGAGCAGGTAACTTGGTCGACCTGGTCGACCAGCAGGTGCTCTCGTCGACTACCAAGCGACTCTGGTCGACCACGGCTTCCGTCGAGCAACACCCTGATCGACGAGCCCCTCCGTCGACCTGCATTGTCAGCTGCTATCGCCAAGCTCCCCTCGTCGACCGCTGCTCACATGTCAGGTTGACGGATTGCTCCGTCGACCTCCCCGTCGAACAACTCCTCCTAGTCGACGGCCCACCCGTTGACCAGCCCAGTCAGCTGCAACCGTCGAGCACCCTTGGTCGACGGCAACACCACAGTGATCCCTGCAGCTCGACGAAGCCCGTCGAGCATCTCCCTCACTGTGAACGGTCGCCTGCTTCTCCTGTACATTTGACCAAGTCGTCGGCATTGCCCAAGCGAGGGCGGGGCCAACACTTTACTCCCGTTAACAATTTCAGCATAATGTACTTGACGATAAGAGCATGTACGATAACATTCACTGTAAGTTGATTCACGGGATCGGAACTGGCGATGATACACGTCGACACAGTAACAATGAGATGTATGATGTAAAAAAAATACGGGCACATACACCGTTTATCTGTACGACGTTGCAAGAAGTGATGCGATTCTTGATATCTTGTTAATTATGAGAAACGATGAATTAGTTAGCATTATTCATTAGCATTTTTCTTTCGTAAATGACTTATATGCGGGCCTGCCAATTGAAGTATACTAGGCAATCCTTCATACCTTGTGAGTGGAAACGTATCTAAGTGATAAATCAGACATATTAATTCGAATAAGTATAAACCGTATGAATACGACAATAAGTCATACTGACAATACAATAAAATATCATTATCGGACCTTTTAGTTGAACTGCATGAACCTAAGAATTACGCATAAATGATATTATAAATAAATATTAGTCATAAGGTACCTGTGTGCAAATAGCCAATCCTGTATGATACAAAGCAGAAAAAGATATAGGATACCAGAGATTGAGTTCAATAACCTAATTTAGGACGTGGTGCAGATCGGGCCGATCTAAGTCTGATTGCTGTCGGTCGGGTCGGTCGGATCGGAACCGGTGAGATTGTCCTAATCCGAGGCAATCTGTCGATTGCGTCCCGAGCCGCGCGATCTGACCATGAATCTCATGGAAGTCTGTTAGAAACATCAACGCGGTTACCAGGCAGTTGACAAGTTTCTTCCAGTCAGAAATGGCGACACCCAGCGAGTTTTGGATCGCCCAATTACAAAGTAGCCCCTTCTGACGTTCCCGATTCTTCCATGCCCTTCGTCCAAGTTCTAATATCACAATATCCAATGGTTTTGCGAGCACTGCTGAAGTTCGGCAGTACGAGTTACCGTTCGCAACTGTCGCCAGGCCCCGCGATCTGAAGCAATCTATCGATTGCAATCGATTGCGTGAGATCGGGGCGATAGATCTCAATCGATCGGGTTTTCGATCACAATCACGAGATTGCCCCTGATTGCATGCGATTGCCTCGAAATACCCCTGCGATTTCTCAGAAATGGTGGACTGCCCCAATATGAGGCAATTGGACTGAGATCGGGCCGATCTGCACCACGTCCTTAGGAGTTTAGTTGGTTTGGGATGGGGCTACCTGCGATTTAGGAACCTTGCACCTGCTATGTAGCAGGTGACTACCCATCTCGAACGCCTGACCTCAGCTACACCAGCAACTGTGGTGGATCTGACGTACACACAGAAATCTGGCTGCCCTGTCGTGGTTGAACCTCAGATTTCTCACATGCCCCAACACTGGTTTTGCTTGGTGAACAATCTGGAACAACCCACAAACTGGTTTCTTCACTCTCAGCGCGGGATACGTTGCTGACGTTCGTGGCAGAAATTCGACCAGTCAAAATGCTGCCTTTGGATTTCTGGTGAACATAGAATGCCCAGGCAGGATGCCCAATGCACATGCCCATTGCAATCCGAAACAGTAGTCGTCCAATGCATGTACTACATTATAATTTTCAATTGATGGACCCCCTAAACATTATTTCAATATCTTGCAGGCCTCAGAACAGAGTTGTTTGCCTCCACTCTGGTCTGCCAAGCTCTCGTTCGGTACTTTACCTCTTCTCCCTGACCGGCCAACTTCTGATGTTGCGATCATCCAACTTTGTGCCAATCTCGCCTTCTGTGAGGTCTGACAAGAGCTCCGAATGGGCCCTCACAACCCCTGGTTGTGTGAAGCATTGCCCGTGAAATTCAGAGTGTTCTGGGAGAAAACTCGTCATTTGCCCTCCCTGACATTCTGCCGCACTCATCAGGCTGGTGGTGATAACCCGCGCAAATTGCGCGTCACTGAGTAAAGAGTGTGGTGTGGTCCCCCCCTTGCCAGTAAATCATGCCCAACACCATCCTAGCTCAGCGTTGATAGATATTCTTTCCACTCCACCAAGAGAACAGACTCGTGTTACCAACTCCCTTATCTTCGGATACCCTTCGTTGAAGAAGTCCGCCTTCGCCAGGGGAAAATCTTACGCCACCCACCGACTTCGCAAATTCGCGCGCCCCGGCAAGCCCAGTGTCGCGAATCTTACAAGCATCCCCATCACGCCACGTCACTCATCCATTCCTCCTTCGCAATTCCCTGAATACTGTAATGCTCCTCACTTCTCCCTCGTCTGTGACCTGACCAGGAATCGTGAACGAGTTGGTCTAGATTTCACACTCCTGCCTGCTACCATGCTGCCATGCCTGGCTTGTGTGCTGCACACACATCTCCAAAGGCTCTGCTGTGTCTCGCATTGACCTCCCGGACATCCCAGATGCTCTCTGTTCTGTTTCCCGGGATTCGCGCCACGGGTCTTGTTCTCCGTTTTGTATTGACGTGTCTATACGCTCGGGCTTTCTTGGTTAGCAGTTTTTGCTCGTAGACTACGTAGCTAGAAGTCCTCCGCAATTCCAGCAATCTAAAAGCTGTGAGCAAGTGCGGGATCGAGACCAAGTGCGAGGGCAAGACCAAGGGGCACAGTCAGGAAGAGAAAGTCGAATCGAAGGAGGCGGAGCGAGAGACAGAGAGAAAGGGAGGACGACCGAGTAAGAGAAATAGAGTGAGAGGGTTACAACGCGTCGCGACTATTGCCCTGCTTAGTAATGCTAGGAAACGGGATGCTGGCTGCAGTGAATGTCGTAGCCTCCGAGTCGCTGGAGCACAGCTGTCCCGCAACAGCCGATCGTCAGCATACGAGGGCAGCCAAGGACGACGGAGAGGGGACGGATGAGAACGGATTGGCTAGACACGGGAAAGTTGGAACGAGTATCGAGGTCGTGGGCGACAGTTGTGCAACTAGTACGGAGAATGCGACGGTAGTACGCGCTGCGGCTTTTTCTCCCACCCCGTCCTCTGCTACCCCGTCCTCTTCTCCGCCTCCTACGCTGGCCTCTGCTAAACTCTCTCATACCCAGGCCTCTGCTACCCTGGTCGAATCTCCTGAGCCATCGACCCCAGAAAAGTGCCGCCAAACCGAGTCTGACCGTTCCGATCGTTCCACTCCGGAGAACGATCATCGATGCGCGGGAGCTTCCCTGAGGCCGCAGAAGCGTCCACGGTTGTCCACTCCGAGCGCACCTTCTGACGACGGCATCGATGAACGCGAGACGCGTGAGCGGGCGACGATCGCCGGAGGAATCGCGGAAGCGAACGCGAGGGAGCGAGACCCGGTGCTGCGGCCGGGTCCAGGGGACGGAGTGAGGTCGAGCACTGGGATTACCGGAGCGCGCCAGACAGAGAGCGGAGATCAGGACTTTCCTCAACTCGCGGGTGCTTCCGCCGCGGCCGAGCCTCTTGATGGGAACTGCGATGCGCGCGGAGGCGGCGTGGTGGAAACACCGTTTGAGGTCCCTTCTGATGCTGCTGGCGTTCCGGATGTCGCAGTGGTAATAACCACAGGGGAGTGTGACGTGAGCTCCGACGTCACCACTGTCATGAGTCTGACGCCAGGCGGCGGTGAGAAGACGGGACCGGACGGTGGTCCGGAACGCGCTGGCGATGCAGACGACGCGGAGGGTGAAGCCGTTACCGTTACCGTCAATGATGCCGTGACGGTGGACATGCCGCGGCGCAGAGGTGACGGGGATGGGCAAGGCTGGGCGGGCGGCGGGCCTGGGGAAGCGGAGGAAGGGCGGAAATCTGAGACGAGCGAGAGCGGACGCTTACAAGGACAGCCGGGCGGAGTGGCTGTGGCGGAAGCGGGGACGGGAGAGGGGACGGAGGAGGAGACGGGCGAGGGGGACGGTGAGATGGATTGGGAGGGCGATGGCGAGGGAATGACGCTTGACGAGTTGATCCTAATGCATGGCGATCTGGACGGTCTGCCTCTTGGCGTCTCTGCCGCCGCCGCCGCCGTGGTCCCCATGGCTGATGGAGAAGGGCGTTCGGAACAGGAGTGTTGGCCAAGGACGGAAAAAGCGCGTACCGTTGATGATGCTCGACACATTGATGTGGATGGTGATGCTGCGGTGACCGCTGGTGGCCTAATGGCCTTACCAGAGGGCGGAAGAGAGGGGAGAGAGGGAAGATTGGGAGGCGTTGTGGAAGGGTCAGAGCTGGCAGATTGCTGCGGTGCAATGATACGGTATCGCGAGGGTCGTTGCGATGTCGGGAGTGGCGAGGCAGATCCCAGGGAAAACGCGGAGGAGAGCTCGCGCGGCTCGCAGAACTCGTCCGACCTGGCAGCGACACGCGGCTCGACGGGAACGAGTGATACTCCCCACGCCCACGCAAACGCCCACGCTCACGCTCACGCGGATGCGGGCGGTGATGCGGACGCGGACACTGTCGCTGGCGCTGACGCCGATGCGGACTCTGGCTCTGGCGCTGACACCGCCGCGCGGGAAGCGACGGAATGTGGCGAGATGAGCAGGGAGGAGAGTGGAGAGGCTCATGCGGATCGACGCGAGGCGACGCGCGACGATGCGCACTTTCACGAGGCTGTTTCAGGAGATGAAACAGGAGGCGAAGGACGAGACAAAGACGAAACGGGAGGTGAAGATGAAACTCGACGCGGCGGGCTGTATCAGCGAGATGGCGAGGCGGGGCATGCGAGAAGCAGTGGCAGCAGTGGGAGCTGTGAGCGTAGCGGTGGAGACGAAATCAGGAGCGACAAGGAGGAGGGCGAGGGAGTTATTGTCACTGCTTCAGGTGCCAGCACCGCTGCGCCCTCTGCTGCTGCTCTGCCCTCTGCTGTTTTGCCCGTTCTCGTCCCGTGTTCCTCCTCTGCCTCCGCCGCGCCCTCCGCTTCTGCTCCTGCTGACTCTGGCGCCACTGCTGCAGCTGCTGGCAACGGAATTGTATCTCCTGTTACCACTGCTGCACGTGCAGATGCTACGGCGAATGAAGGCGCTTGCGCTGACGCTGCTCCTGCGACTGCAGTGGCTGCTAATGCGCCAGGTGCTGCTGCCACTTCGTCTGCTGCTGCTACCACTATGGCTTCTACTGCCACTGCCTCTGCTGCCGCTGCTGCTACTGCTGATGGTGACGAGTTCTCAAGAGGCGAGTCCGCCCCGTCGTCTACACCGTCCCTAGTCCCAGCTGCCTCTGCCTCCGCCTCTGCCTCTGCGCTCCCCTCGTCCGCTTCCCTCCCAACCTCCTCGCCTTCGTCCCCCATCCGCTCGTCCCACTCCTCCGCGTCTGTCGCCCAAGGCGCCACCACCAAGCTCGCCAAGAGGCCCTCACCTTCCCCTTCATGCCCGCTCGCAGCAACCAGGAGGTCTGATAACACAACACGTGCAAACGCTGCAACAGCAACAGCAGCAGCAGCAGCAGCAGCAGCAGCGGCGGCGGCGGCAGCAACGGTGGCGCCAGCAACTTCTGCTCCAGCAGCATCTGCTGCTCCCTCCGTGGCCTCGTGTCACCCGCCCTTGCGGTCACTGCAAGCCGCCAGAGCCAGCAGCAGCAAGGGACTCAAAACCATCATGCCTGCTCCCTTTTCCTGCCAGCCTTCCTACCCTTCCTCCTACCCCTCCGCCTACCCGCCCTCCTACCCGTCCTCCTACCCTTCCTACCCCTCCTGCCCCTCCTATTCCTCCTACTCCTCGCCCTTCGCACCATCTCTTGCTGCTGCTGCTTCCGGTGGTTTCTTTTGTGCCAGTCAGCCGGTGCCTTTGGGAATGCCACTGATGGCAGGGCCAGGGGCTTTGGGCGCAGGCACCATGACCATGGGTGGCATGGGCGGTGCCATTTCTCACGGCATGCCAGCTAATGGCGTTGGGATGGCTGCCAATGGGATGGCTATTACCGAACAGGGTGGAATGGGGATGGGAGGGATTACTGGTTGGTCTGGAGCAAGAGCAGTGTTTCCAATGAACAGCGGCAGCATGGGCATGGGCGTAAACATGAACTTGGGAATGGGGATGAGTATGGGCATGGGAGTAGGAATGGGAATGGGTATGGATATGAGCATGGGGGTTGCGGGTGGAGGGGCGGTTGGGGCAACAGCCATGGGCGTGCCTGTGCAGCAGCAGCAGCAGCAGCAGGGAGGGTGGGGGATGGTGCCGGCAGCAGCACCGATGAACCAGCCTCAGGCACCCACGTTTCACTACCAGCAGCCGCAGATGGCTGTGTTTGAAGGACGGTCGAGCTTTGACATGGGCATGGGCATGGGCATGGGCATGAGCATGGCGTTTCCTGCTGGATCAGCAGCAGCAGGGGGCTATGGGGCATCCTCGCCATCCATGTGGTGCACACCCCAGGTAACTGCCTGCACCCTGCAGCTTGCAGCTTGCAGCTTGCCAACCCCATGCACCATGCACCGTGCACCATGCACCTTGCACAAATCTGGTATTTCCTGCCATCATTCCTCCGACCTCTTCCTCATTCTCTCAGTCACAACTCTCCCCCTCCCCTTTCCCCTCCCCTCCCCTCTCCACCCCGAATCTCTCCCTGCTCTCCTCTACAACAGGGAACATGGGTGCAAGCGGCCCAAGGCACGCCTCAACCCCAGCACGTGTTCCCACACCCGTCATCATCATTGTTAACATCATCGCAATCCTTCCACTGTGCCTCACAAGCATACCACCACCACTCAACTCCTCTCCTGGGTGTTCCTGCCAGCAGCAACACAGTTGTACCAGCGCCGGCTGCTGCTCCTGCCACTGCCCCTGCTGCTGCCATGGCTGCTTCCGCTGCTGCTGCCACTGCCGCTGATGCTGCCGTGGTGGCCTCTACGGATGCTTCCTTTGCTGCTGGTGCTGGCGGTGGTGCTGGTGCTGTTGATACTGGCGACGATGGCAGTTGTGGGAGTGGAGGCATGGGCAGTCTGCAAGAGCTAGAGGCATTGGTGATGGAGAGCGCCAAGGGCCCTTCCTTCTCCGCGCTGCCACCACTGCACCCAGCTCCAACCACTCCCACCACGACCACGACCACTACCAGCAATAGCAATAGCAATAGCAACAGCACGGGTCCGTCGTCCTCGCAAGCTGTCTCATGCACTGAGCACCGTCAGTCCAGCCTAGCCCAAGCTGCTGAATGCGCTACTGCCGCTCCCTTGGCCACCGCCCTTGCTGGGAATGGCACTGATGGTGGCGTCGCCGCCGCTGCTGCTGCGTCATCTGCCATCCCCGCAGGTCCAGCAGAACATATTGCGGTGAAGAGGCAGTGGAATCTCACCATTGCGATGCATCCTGACAAGAAGGGAGCCGATGCTCTTGCTGGTGGCACTAGCTGTAACAGCGGTAACAGCAGAAACGGTGGTGAGAACAGTAACCGCATCGACTGCAATAACTGCAGCAGTGGCGGTGGTGCTGGTAGGGATGTTGCTCCTGTTCACCGCACTCCTGTCGCCTCTGTGTCTGCCACCATACCTACCGCCGGTGCTGCGGCTGCTGCCAACGCCGCTGCTGCTTTCCTTCTCAATGCTACTGCTGCTGCTGAACCTTCGCCTGACCCTCACACTGCTGCTGCTGCTCCTTCTCCCCTGACGGAAGTGGAAACTGGATCACGCGAAGCAACCATGGAAGGAAAGGGGGGAGCGGAGGGGGGAGCGCAAGGTGAGGAGACGACGAAGGAGGAAGAGCAGGGTTCAGGTGTGCAAGGGGACGTAGTGGCGGATGCAGAAGCAGAGGCCTTGTTCTCGGACTCACTGCTCCGTGATGACGACCACGGGCTCTCCTCCTTCGTCCTCGACCTCGCCCTGCCTTCCCACCCTCCTTGCGCTCCCACTCCCGCCTTGCCTGCTGCCGTCCGTGGGCTTCCTAGTGCCAGTGGCACAGGGGGAGGGGGAGCAGGAGGGGCAGGAACAGACGGGGGAGTGGCTGAGCAGGGTAGACAGCAGGCGAGGGAGAGGGGAGACGAGGATGTAAGCTACTTTATGCATGGGGCAGGTTGTGGTAATGCAGGGGGGGCGAATTTCCTGGACGTGGATGTGTTTGGATGGCTTGCAGAGGACTCGCCTTTCGGAGGCTCACCAGTCAAGACCGTGCCTGCTGTAAGCGTTGCTTCAGTCGCCTTCTTGCCTCTATCTCCTACCAACTTCCCCCTCAGCCTCCTTCTCTCTTCCCCTTTCCCCCTTTCCACCCCTCTTCCCTTGTCCTTCGCCGTCCCGCTTCCTTTCCCTTCATTTCTCGTCATCTAATCCCCTTGCTCCCCTCGTTTCCTCACCCACCCCTTCACGCTCAAGATTGCTGGAGCCTTCAACGGCTGTGGATGCTTGAGTCCCTTTGCCCCTCGCAATGCTTCCATTTCCTCCCTGTGGCAGGCACAGCCGGTGGAGCAGATGGATTCGGACACACCCAGCAGCAGCAGCAACGATCTGTGTGGAGAAGCCACCACTGCCACCCACGCAGAAGTCCCAGCACCAGCAGCGGCTGCCACAGGAGCAGCAGTGGCAGAAACGGCAGCTGCAGCAGCACCAGCAGCAGGTGCGCATAATACAGCAACAGCAGCACCGGCAGGAGCAGCACCGGCAGCAGCAGCACCGGCAGCACCAGCAGCAGCAGCAGCAGCACCAGCAGGTGGTTCAACTCAAGTTGCTGTGCCTGCTGCTACTCATGCCCTCTCTCGGAAATCTCCCGCTGCAGCTGGTGGTGCTGCAGCAGCAGCACCACCCCATCCTGTTGCTGCTTCTCCTACCGCAGCTTCTTCGGGAAAACCTGGGCCCAAGAAGAAAAAAACTTTAGTCAGACCTTCTGCTGCTGCTGCTGTTGCTTCGTGCAATTCCGCAACCAGGACCACAAAAAATGCAAAATCCAGCACACCTGCCACAGTCACCAAGAAGGCGACCGCGACTGCTGATTCCACTGCTCCTCCTGCTCCCACCCCTAATTCAACTCCCCCTCCTGCTGCCGGTGCTGCTGCAGCAACCATCAAGACATCTGGTCCTGGTGGGAAAGGGGCTGTCGCCACGGCCAACAAGGCAGCAATTGTAGAATCTGGACCTGCCCCTGGATCCAGCCTCACGTCTGCAGCCAAGGCGAATCCAACTAGCAACTCCGTGGCAGTCACAAAAGCACTCGCTGCTGTGCCTGGTGGTGTGGTGGATGCTGCACGGGCTGCTGTGGCTGCTGTGCCCTCTTCCCTTGGGCCAAAAGCCGTGCTGGCTCGGATCAGAAGTGGCAAGGTTGCTGCTGCCATGGCTGCTGTTCATGCTGCTGGCCAGGCTTCTCCTTGTGTCCCGGGAATGCTGAAGGCAGGCACGACTCCGAGCGAAGGTCTGTGTCAAAAAGTGGGAACAAAAGCAGCAGCAGTAGCTGGGGCAGCGACTTTTGTGCAGAAGAAAGGAGTAGTGCAGAATCCATCTGGAGTGGTTGCGGGACATGCGCGGCATGGGCTTCAGGCAAACCCATCCCCTCGCCTTACAGCTGCTCTTTCTTCTCTTCGGAATGGTTGCAACAAGTAAGACGAATGTAGAGAGATCTGTAGGCCAGGGTAGGCAGTTATGATGTTTCCAATAATTCAAAGTGTGTTTCCAATAATGCAAAGTTTGCCTAAGGACAACAATGTTCATTCATGTACCAACCTGTGAAGATAAGCTGACAATAAGAACCTCTTGTAGTCATACGTGTTGCGTGTTTCTTGCAATTTCCCGCCCTTGGGAATGCCCTTTGGACTTCCCCAGCCCCCCCCAAGGTCTAGGCATCAAGCTCATTTTGCCTCGATGGCTCCACGGCTCAATTCGGCCCAAGCGACGCCAAACCCACCAGTTGCGACCTCGCATGCTGTCGTACGCTCGCAGCCCAGCCGTTGAAGCCGTTGGCTAGTCGCAGGCGAAAACCAAACCAGTTTTTCTTGCCGCCGCCTCCTCCAAGGAGATCGCGTTCACCCGTTCACCCGCTCACCCTGGCCCCAGCGGAATCTGAGCATCCCGACTCCCGCTGGGCTGGAACGCACACCCTTGGCTGAACCCACTAACTTGCGCAGACCGACTTTTACCGAAGCAGATTTGCTGCGCATTCTGTGTCGCTCCCCGTCAATTATTAGGCTAGGAAGCAATTTATTCTCCTAGTGCAGTGTGACCTGACCAGGGAGAAAGCCGTGCCTCCCACCCACCACGGCTTACCGCAGCCAACAAATTTCACAACTAAATTGATTCTGAGCAGATCCTTGTTTAGGCGCCTCAAGAAATTGTATTGGAGCAGATCCTTGTTTTTAACCAGTAGCAGGCGATTTTCTTGTTTGCCTTCAACCATCGCCCGTACCCTAGTTGACGTCGATCGTCGGTTTTTTCACCACCTCCCCCTCTTTCCCGCATCAATCTCTCGCCCGATAGTCTCTAATCCGCTGGCCCGATGGCGACACCAGATTTCTCGGATCTCGAGGCGGTGGACGCGGTGCGGCTGACGTGGAACGTGTGGCCGAATTCCAAGGTGGAAGCGACCAAGTGCGTGGTGCCGTTCGCGGCGGTCTACACGCCCGCGAAGCGCCTGCCCGAGATGCCCGTGCTTCCGTACGAGCCCATCCGCTGCAAGTCGTGCCGCTCCGTGCTGAACCCATTCGCGCGCGTGGACTTCATCGGCAAGATGTGGATCTGCCCTTTCTGCTACCAGGTACTACTGCTGCCGCTGCTGCTGCTGCCGCCGCCGCTGCTGCTGCTGCTGCTGCTGCTGGTGGTCCACGTGCTCCTGAATTCGCGAAGTGGCTGCTGCTGGTGCCGTTGTGCCGATTACTTGCTCATCTGAAATGGGTCTTTTGGGGGGAAGGGTTCGAATGAGTCGACATTGCGCTGGGTATTATGTGGCGCAATTGAAGCCCTTCGGTTCCAGATTGAGTCCGCAATGCGCTTCGAGAAGCCGAGACTATTTGCTGATCGTTGTTCCCCTTTCTCTTTTTCCCCTCCCCCTTTCCTCGCTCCCCCCTCTCCCTCGCCCTCGCCCGCTCCTCCCCACGCGCAATCCCGCGCGCAGCGCAACCACTTTCCACCGCACTACGCGGCGATCTCGGAGTCGAACCTGCCGGCGGAGCTGTTTCCGCAGTACACGACGATCGAGTACACGCTGCCCACGGTGGGCCCGCCCGTCAACCCCGTCTTCCTCTTCCTGCTCGACCTGTGCCTCATAGAGGAGGAGCTGGGCTACCTCAAGACCGCCGTCTCGCAGGTGCGTCCTCGAATGGGCGTGTGGGCAAGTGTATGTGAAACCACCCAACAGCCCATATGTTTCCTGCCGGGGAACCCCGTCTTTCTCTTCCTGCTCGACCTGTGCCTCATAGAGGAGGAGCTGGACTACCTCAAGGCCGCCGTCTCGCAGGTGCGTCGCTGGGTGGGCGCGTGCGTGTGAGCGCGTGTGTGGGCGTGTGTGCGCGCGCGTGTATAACCACCCAACAGCCCAAAGGTTTCCTGCCGGAAACATCGCCACGCGCGCATACATTCACACACAGCACGCTTTTGCGCACCTCCCGCGCCTCTAAACCTGTCCTCCCCGCTCCGGCACCCGCCCACCCACCCCACTCCACCTACCCCTCCCGTCCCAATCCATTCAAAAAACCCATTCCATCCGCCCTCGCCTCCCACTCTTCCCCTCCCTCCTCCCCCCCCCCCCCTCCCCCCTCCTCTTCCCTCTCCGGGGCTCCAAACAGGCCATCGGTCTACTCCCTGAGAACGCGCTGCTAGGCTTGATCACATACGGCACGCAGGTGCACGTGCACGAGCTGGGCTTCTCCGACTGCCCGAAAATGTTCATCTTCCGCGGCACCAAGGACGTGTCCCGCCAGCAGATCGTTCAACAGCTCGGCCTCTCCGGCCCAGGCGCCGCAGGCGGAGCAGCAGGAGCCGCGGGGGGCGGAGCGGGCGGGGCAGGGGGAGCGGGAGGGGCTGGGGGAGTGGGGGCGGGTGCGGGAGCGGGGGGGATGCGGGACGGGGTGCCGGCAGCGGGAGTGGCGCGGTTTTTACTCCCGGCGCAGGAGTGTGAGTTCACAGTGGCGACGGTGCTGGATGAGTTGAGCAGGGACGCGTTCCCTGTGCCGCTGGGGGAGAGGCCTGCCAGGTGCACGGGCACGGCGCTGAGCGTGGCGACGGCGCTGCTGGGCGCGTGTGTTCCCGGCACGGGGGCGAGGATACTCAGTTTTGTTGGTGGCCCCTGCACGGAAGGGCCTGGCATGGTGCGTGCGTAGAGGCCGGGTGGGTTGGTGCTGTGGAGGGAAGAATGGAGAGGGAGGCAGGCTGATGGGGAGAATGGAAGGGGTGGGGAGTGGGAGGGAATGGAGAGAGGAATGGGAAAGGTGGTGGGGCTTGGCTGTGCCGACATGTGTCTGTCTGTATGCCTTTCTGTCTGTCTCCCCACACCCTTCCACCCTCCATTCTCCCCCTCCGTTTCCCCCTCCCTCCCCCCCCCACTCCCCCTCCCTTTCCCTCTCTTCCCCTCCTTTCGCCCCTCCCTTCCCGCCTCCCTTTCCCTTCCATTCCCTCTCTCTCCCCCTCCCTCCCCCCTTCCTCCCCTCTCTCCCCCCCTCCCTCCCCCCTCCCTCCCCTCTCTCTTCCCCTCCCTCCCCCCCCTCCCCCCGCCCTCTATACATCCCTCTACCACCCCTTTCCCCCTCTCTTTTCACCCTCGATTTTGCCCCGCCTTCCCCCTACCTTATCTAATCCCTTCGCCTGCTCCGCTCCCTCCCTCCCCATCCCTTCCCCCATCTCCCCCTCCCGCCCCCCACCCCCACGCACAGATAGTGGGGCGGGATCTATCGGAGCCGATACGGTCGCACAAGGACCTGGACAAGGACGCAGTGGTGCACTACAGCAAGGCCGTGAAGTTCTATGACGGGCTCGCCAAGCAGCTCGTCGCCCAGGGCCACGTGCTCGACCTCTTCTCCTCCGCGCTCGACCAGGTGGGTGGGTGGGTGCGTTAGCGAGGTGACAGGTGCTGCGTGCTGTTTTTCAGGAGCCTCAAAAGGTCGTCTCGTTTCAAGCAGCTCGTGGCTCAGGGCCACGTGCTTGACCTCTTCTCCTCTGCACTCGACCAGGTGCCCCTCGCTCGCTCCCCTGTCCCTCCTCTTCTCTCCCGTTTCCTCTGTGCCTCCTCCCCCGTGCCTCTTTCCCTCCTCGTCTCTGCCTCCTCTCTTTCTCCTCGTCCCTGTCTCCTCTCCTCTGCCGTACTGCCTCAAATATCCTCGCACACGTATTCCCTCTATGCACCATCTTGTCATCACCGGATCACACCCCCTTTCACCCCACTGCCACCTCACTAACCGTTCTTCCACCTTCCTCTCCCCCCTGCTCTCCCCCTCCTCCCTACCCAACTCCGCATCCCTCCCCTCCCCTCCCGATCCCCTGTCCTTCCTCCCCCTTTCCCTCCCCCTCATTTTCTCCCTCTCGCATCTCTTCTTTGCCCCTCTCGTCCCTCTCTGCCCCACCTCAGGTGGACATAGCGGAGATGAAGGTGGCGGTGGAGAATTCAGGCGGACTGGTGGTGGCCACCTCTCCTCAACTGATCACACCCCCATTAACCCAATCCCACCTCCTCTCCCCTCTCCCCCTCTCCTCCCCACCAGGTGGGCATAGCGGAGATGAAGGTGGCGGTGGAGAAGTCAGGCGGGCTGGTCGTGCTATCGGAGAGCTTTGGCCATCCAGTATTTAAGGACTCGCTCAAGAGGGTCTTCGACACCGGCGATACCTCCCTCGGCCTCTCCTTCAAGTCAGCCTCTCTTGAAATCAAACCTCTGATGCGCAGCCTCCAACTTCTGTCGTCGATCCGGTTTGACTAACTTGGCTGACCCGGCCTTGTCCAAGAGGCCAGACGCTGCTGTTAGTGCCTGTAGAGTCAGTTTGCAAGATGAGCGCCAAGTGGTGCTTGCTCTGCCGCTGTCAGTTTTGGGGCTGCTCGTATAGTCTTTGATTCATGGCTTGCTGTACGAGCAGCCCTAAAATCTCCCCTTCTCCCACCTTTTTCCCCTTCCCAATCCCCTTGCCCTTCCCCTGCCCCTGCCCCTTCCCCTTTCCATTCCCCTGTCCCTTCCCTTTCCCCGTACCCTTCTCCTTCCCCTCCCTTCCCTGCGCCATTGTTGTGCGTGTGTGTGAGAGCAGTGGCATATTCGAGGTGCACTGCTCCAAGGACATCAAGGTGCAGGGGGCCATCGGGCCCTGCTCCTCGCTTGACAGAGTACGTGCCGCATCCTTTGTGCCACATGCTGTGTGCCCGACCCCCCATGCCCTGCCTGCCCCATGCCGCATCTCCTGGCCCATGTCTCTCATGTCTCATGCACGTACCATAAACTGTTAGACATGCGGTGCCACGTCACACCACGCCAGGAAACGCAGGCCAAGCCTCCCCCGACTCTCCCCCCTCCTCCCCCTTCACGCGCCCCGTTCGTGGCTGCAGAAACGGCCATTGACATCAGACGTGGCGGTAGGGCGTGGGAGCTGTGTGGGCTGGACTTATGACTCGTCTCAAAAGTCCCTCCGCCTCGCCCCCCTCTTCCCCGCCTCTTCCCCCTCTCGTCCGTCCCCTTTCTCGCTGCAGAAAGGGCCATTGACATCAGATGTGGCGATAGGGCAGGGGCACACAACGGCGTGGAAGCTGTGTGGGCTGGACGTGTGCACTTCCCTCGCAGTGCTCTTTGAGATCGTGCCGGCACAGCAGCAGCAGGCGCAGCAGCAGGCAGCCGCACAGGGCTTGCAGAACCCTGGAGCACAGCAGTTCCACCTGCAGTTCACCACCTCGTGAGTGAGGAAGGGAGGGTGTGCTCTTTTTTTTTTTTTTTTTTCACTGGGGAGATATTTCAGAAGTGGCACAAACGCCCCACAGGAGTTCCACCTGCAGTTCACCACCTCGTGAGTGAGCACTTGTAAGACGTCTCAAAAGTCGTGAGTGAGCAGTTTTGCATTTTCTCATAACCAGAACCCTGCAGCAAAAGCAGTTCCACCTGCAGTTCACCACGTCGTGAGTTACAGGGTGGGGGGGAGGGAGGGGGACATGTGTGGGTGAGAGCACACTACAACGGGTACAGTCGCTGAACAGGGCGGAAGGAAATGGTCAAGGAGAGGTTTAGGGTGGGTGAAAAAAGATCATGGTTATGTACATTGCGTGCGCCTGTCTCCCACGCATCCCCTCCCCTTTCCCCACTTTGGTTCAAGACTGCCTCCCTGTCCTTTGTAGAAACCCCCTTGGCTTCCCTATGCCTCTGCAACCATTGGAGAAGGCACATCACTTCTCTCTCCCCTTCCCTCTCCCCTCCCCTTCCATCCTCTTCCCTCCCCTTCCCTTCCCTCCTCCCTCCCCCCCACACCCCACCCCCCCCCCCCGCGCATGTCCCAGCTACCAGCACCCGTCGGGGGAGACGCGGTTTCGAGTGACAAGCATCACGCGGCGGTGGGTGGAGGGCGCGAGCTCAGGCGACCTGGTGGCGGGCTTCGACCAGGAGGCCGCTGCTGCTGTGGTCGCCAGAATCACCGGCTTTAAGATGGAGACTGAGGTGGGGGATTGGGGGAGGTGGCTTGTTGTCAGAGGGGGTGAGGTGATTTCTCAGGCGACTTTGTGGTGGGCTTTGACCAGGAGACTGCTGCTGCTGTGGTTGCCAGAATCACGGGATTCAAGATGGAGACTGAGGTGAGGGGGGAAAGTAAGAGGAGTTTGACGCCACACGGTGGCTGGACTGACCGGCTGCTGATTCGCGTGTGCAACAATTTCTGCTTTTCGAGACAGTATGATGTCTTAACGATCTCCCCCCACCCTTCCTCCCCTCCCCCTTCCCCCCATCCACTCTCTCCTCCTCTCGCCTCTCTCTCAGGAGGAGTTTGACGCCACGAGGTGGCTGGACCGGCTGCTGATCCGTGTGTGCAATAAGTTTGGGGACTACCGCAAGGACGACCCTGCCTCCTTCTGCCTCTCGCCCAACCTCTCGCTCTTCCCGCAGTTCCTCTTCAACCTGCGCCGCTCGCAGTTTGTGCAGGTGCGTGCGTGCGCTTGCCTCTTCAAGTTGCCCAGGCAGGTGGGCTGCTGAGGCCTGACTTGGAGCAAGACAACTCAATGGGTGCTGCTAGGTAGGTGGGCATTCGGGACAAAGAAGCCAACCAACCTCTAGCTCGTCCCGCAGTTCCTCTTCAACCTGCGCCGCTCGCAGTTCGTGCAGGTGCGTTCGTGTGCATGTGCGTGGGGTTGTTGTGCAAGGTGGACAGGTGGGGGCTGCGGCAAAGTCCTTGCTTGCATCAACATTCAACACAACTCAGTTGGTATATGCGTTCAGCACGAAGAGTATGTTTTTTTAGAATTAAAAAAAACATACATTGGTAGATGCGTTCAGCACGAAGAAACCAACCTCTCGCTCTTCCTGCAGTTTCTCTTCAACCTGCGCCGCTTGCAGTGCGTGTGCTGCTGCTGTCTGGTATGGTGTTTCTTAAACGCTTTTTTGTGGTGGTGTGCGGGTGTTAGTTCTGTTAGGTGCCCTGAAAACAGCTAGTGCCAAGTCAAGGGCACTTTTGTAAGGGGATGCTGGTGTGTAATTAATGACCATGCGATTCTCGTAAGCTCATGCAGTGGCCCCTTGGGCACTGTTGATTGCTCCGAAATGCTCATCACTCTCTTCGTTCTATGCACCTGCATTTGACCGTGTTGGCCCATCCCATCCCGCCCCACTCGTGCAACGTTGCATCGCTCGCGTGCATGTGATGTGATGGAGCCAGGTGTTTGGCAGCAGTCCAGACGAGACGGCGTATTTCCGAATGGTGCTCAACAGAGAGAGCGTGCTCAACTCCCTAGTCATGATCCAGGTAATAATCGCCTTCGACAACTGCATGCATGCATGCACGCATGTGCTCAACTCAACTCCCTCATATGCTTGCATTTGCCTCGCATACCGTTCACGCTGTTCCAGTGACAAGGTCTGTTCGAGAGAGGACCGTTTCCTTACACCCACTCCACTCCCCCCTTCCTCCTCTCCACCCCCCTCCCCGCAGCCCACGCTGACAGCGTACTCGTTCAACTCGCCGCCAGAGCCGGCGCTGCTGGACGTGGCAGCCATCGCAGTGGACCGCATCCTGCTGCTCGATGCATTCTTCTCCGTCGTCATCTTCCATGGCTCCACCATTGCTCAGTGGCGCAATGCTGGTTACCACAACCAACCCGAGCACCAGGTGGGTCGGAGGACAATTAGAGGAAGATATTTTTTCTTCTTTCTTCTCTTTTCGTTTCTTTTCTTATTTTTCGCCCCCTCCATCCCCCCAGCCTCTCCCTTCACCCCCACAAACCTCCCCCACCCGCTCACCCACCCACCCCAGCTCCTCCTCCCCATGTATCTGCTCTCGTTTGTTATCCTCCTTCCCCATTACCACTTCTGGCATGACCAAGCCCACACACGCACATGCACACTCAACCACACCTGATTTTCCCCACCTGCCTGTTTCCAGTGATATCGCGAGCCCGGGCTATGACATCTCAATAACCCCCTCCTCTTGCAATCCATCGCTGTCTCCCTACTGACCTGCTCTCCTGTGGTTCCCGTGCTTCTCTGCTCCGCTTGCGCCCCCCTCCCCAATTCTCCCACTGCTGCAGGCCTTTGCGCAGCTGCTACAGGCGCCGCAAGCGGACGCAGCGGCCATCATAGCAGAGCGGTTCCCCGTGCCACGACTCGTGGACTGCGACCAGAATGGCAGCCAGGTACGGCGTGGGAGGGGAGAGGAAGGAGGGGGGGAAGATGGGGGGGGGGGGGGGGAGTGAGAGAGGGGAGAGGAGAGGGGGAACGGGAAGGGGAAGGAAAAGGTAAGACTGGAGTGGGTAAGGGAGAGGGGAGGGTGCGGAAACGTCGGGATGGAGGTGCAGGGGGGTAAGTGGATGCCCGGGAAGAGGGGTGTCCATATCTGCGGACAGGAGTGTCTGGTGTGTGTGCATTTAGTGGTGCCTAAATTCATTGCACATGCGCATATTTACCGTCATTGCTCCCGCATCCCTAGTGTGCACATGTCGAGGATACATGCAGGCCAATTAACCATGTTCAAATGCCCCTGCTTGTTGCACCCGCGCCTCGGTACAGGCCCGGTTCCTACTGGCGAAGCTGAACCCGTCGGCAACATACAACAGCGCGTCAGCAGTGCCCGGGGGAGAGGTCATTCTCACAGATGACGTATCACTGCAGGTTTTCATGGAGCATCTGCAACGGCTGTCTGTGCAGTCGTAGGTGTGCAGTGCGGTGCAGTGCAGTGGATTGAGGGTAGCGTAGGCTAGGCAAAGTGTTAGAAAACAGGAAGAGTGGGAAGAGGAGGGTCCTGCAAGGAAAAGGATTCTCCTATTATCATCACCACAACAACATAAACAGCAATACTTGTATTGTACAAGCTACAGCTCGCATCTGAACAGAACTTACTTCACATGGTTTCCGTTTTACTGGGAACCATCAGGGGAGGTGTGCCCAGACTTAGTGAAACCCTCATGAAAACCAATGGAAAGTACTTACGGTGTGTTCTATTTTGGAGTCTAAGATGATCATATGTAGGTGTTGTGTAAGGAAAATTCCTTTTCCTTACTTCGCATCCCTGCTCCAACGCGTACATCATTGTAGCACCACAGTCAGCACCATTACCACTCGCAACCCTCGCATCGACAATCCGCCCGCCACCTTCGCACATCGCACCCCGACCTCACGGCTCGGCGGGTAACCCGCGCTCCGGGCCTCCGCTTCGACACTTTTTCCCAACCTCAGTCCCAGGCCCGTCGCGCGACAACCACAGTCCATTACCGTTACCACTGTAGTTTCGCTATATATTCTTCGCTCATGCGTGGAGGTCCGACGGTTCAATCGTGGGTCTTCACGATGAACGTCTTCTTCGACGCGAATTACGTCGAGTCGGACGCAGCGAAGATTCGGTATGCCGTTTCGCTGCTAAGGGGTCCCGCCATGGATTGGCGGCGAGTCATCGTGACGTCGCCACGCGCCTACGAGCCACCGTCGCAAGAGGAAGGGCCCACGGGCCCAGCTGTCACCTGGAGTTCATTCTGCGAGACCGCCCAATACAGCACGTGGGATGCGTGGTGCGCAGGGTTTCGGGCGCGCTTCGAGCCGATCGCGGCTTCTATTTCGGCGCGTCAGAGATTGCGCACTTGGCGGCAGCTTGGATCGGTTCAAGACTATACGAGTGGTTTTCTCGCATTATGCGAGCAAGTCGGCTACATGCACGAAGCGGAGCGGGTGGACCGTTACGTCGGAGGGCTGAAGCCGGACATCTCGCACGAAATCATGCTACGCGGGCTCTCGAACTTCAACGAGATTCTCGCGCTCGCCGAGAAAATCGACATTTTACGCCGTCCGAGACCGGGGTCCTACTATGGACATCGTCCTCGGGGACCGATCGAGCACGCCACTGTACACGCTGTTGCGACGAATGCAGCTGCCGCGCCGTTTAAGGGGCGCTGCTTTGCTTGCAACAGGCCGGGCCATCGCAAGAGCGAATGCCCAGAGGAGCTAAGGCGCCGCGGAGCAGAGCAGGGGAGGGAGTCTCCAAAGCAGGGAAACGCCAGCAGTCAGTAGGAATCGGGCCAACTACTGACGAGACTGCCTGCTCGCCCAACCCCACCGACCCTCACCGAGTCACAGTACCGATTCATGCTATCGATCGGACTCGGACGAATAAGGAGGGTACAGCGACGGATTGCCCAGTACTGATCCACGGGAAAATACAGGGAGCAGCAGTGAAGATTTTTATCGACGGAGGAGCAAGCCACAGTTTAGTTAATACCGCAACAGCACGAAAACTGCAGCTGACACTTAGCCGTTGCTTACCGGAGATAGACGCACGCATAGTCGACGGCACGCCACTGGCCATACGGGAAAAGGTAGAGAGAGTCAAAGTCCGCTGCGGGGGAAATTTCGGGTTTACACAGGAAATGCTCGCAACGACACTGGATGGGCACGATATTTTACTGGGACGTGATTGGCTGCGACGGTATAACCCGCGAATTGACTGGACGACGGGTAGCTGCACCGTGCAAAGTAGTGGTAACTGGGTCGAGCTACCTCGCTGGCAGTCGCCCGAGTCTTCAACGGTACACGTCAACGCCATCACAATGAAACGGGCTGTCGCTGCTGGAGCTGACGTGTACGCAGTAGACATCGCAGTAGTAGAGGAAGCAGAGCAGCCGAGTGATTTCAAGAAACTGCTGGCAGCCGTACCGCCCGAATTACAGGAACTGTTGAAACGATACCCCGGGATTTTCCCCGACGACTTACCGGAAGGACTGCCACCTCAGCGAGCACATGACCACCGAATCGAATTAGAACCGGGGGCACAGCCAACCGTACAGCGCCAGTTCAGACTGACACAACCCGAGCTCGACGAACTAAGGAAGCAGTTAGATTACCTGTTAGAGAAAAAATTCATCAGACCGAGCTCGTCACCATTCGCCGCACCGATACTATTCACGCCGAAAAAAGACGGGGGGTTTCGCATGTGTATCGACTACAGAGCACTGAACAGGGTAACAGTCAAGTCGCGGTACCCCATTCCCCGCGCCGACGAACTGATCGACCAACTGCGAACAGCACGGGTTTTTTCGAAAATAGATTTACGGGGAGGTTACCATCAGATTAGGGTCGAACCATCGGACTGCGCCAAAACAGCTTTCAGGACTAGGTACGGGTCATTCGAGTACACTGTGATGCCATTCGGGCTGACCAACGCACCGGCGACTTTTCAGATGACCATGAACGAGGCATTTAGGCCGCTCTTGGATAAATGTGTAATAGTTTACCTCGACGACATTCTAGTGTACAGTCGGGATAAGCAGCAGCACTTAGCAGATCTGGAAGCAGTGTTTAAGGTTTTAGACGAGCACAGATTGTTAGAAAGAAGAAGTGTTGGACTACAAGGGAGTACAAGTACCTAACCCTAGAATTGTGTACCCCCTAAAGGCTAACCCACTGTAGCCTACACAAATACAACATATATAATGTTTGACACACCCCCATAGTCTAAGTGGGGGAGAGCAAGTGGTCACAAGACCAGTCAAAGCAAAACAAAGCAAGACAAGCTCAGGGTGGATCTCAAGGATACCACACAAATTCCGAGCACAAGCAAATGGTCACAAGACCAGTTCACATGCAGTTTGATAATAGAACAAGAGGTACAGTGATCACAACCTAGCAAGTGTAAGCATGCAGGTATATATATAGAGATCATAGTACAAGCAGAGTCAAGAAGTGAGCAAGTGAGGGAGAGTAGGCACAAGGCCTAGAACAGTACAGAAACGCTGATGATCACAAGGCTGAAGCGCCTTGGTGAACACATCAGCAGTGTTGGCCCGAGTGGCCACGTACGAGAGACGAAGCTGACCCCTCTGCTGCAGCTCTCGCGCTAGGAAGTAGCGCAGAGCGATGTGCTTCGTTCTGTGCTCCAGTCTGTGCTCCTCACACAAGGCAATGGCTGCCTTGTTGTCGACGTACAGCACTGGAGGAGAACGAGGCCGCTCTCCAAGGTTGGTCAGCAGGTAGGTGAGCCAGCGTAGCTCCTGGGCCGCCATGGCTGTGGCGTAGATCTCAGCCTCACAACTGGAGCTGAGAACAGAAGAAGAGCGTGTAGAACGCCAGGAAACAGAGCCAGAGCCAAGGCTGAAGGTGTAACCCTGAGACGACCGCTGCGTAGCCTGGTCGTCAGCCCAAGAAGCGTCTGAGTGTCCAGTGAGGACAACGTCGCGCCGTCCTCCAAGCACAAGCCCCATGCCCGACTTACTGCACAGGTAACGCAACACCCTCTTAGCGGCATCCATGTGCTCCTTCCGGTGACGGCCAGGAGCGACATAGCATGCTAGGATGCTAAGAGGGTATGCAAGGTCAGGTCTAGTGCAGGTCATCAGGTACATGAGGCAGCCCACAAGCTCTGGATACGGGCCACTCGGCTCTACGGACTCATCCGAAGGCAGAGCTGAGAGCGAGTGACCGGTAGGCAGAGGAGTGGGCTGAGGCGAGGAGTACGTGAAGCCGAAGCGTTGAAGGACCTGCTGCACCATGTGTGACTGAGTCAAGGTGATGGTGCGCTGTGCTCTGTCCCGGGTGATCCGCAAGCCAAGATAGCTTGTCAGTTCACCCAGGTCTGTGCACGTGTGTCTCTTCTGCAGCTCCGACTTCACGTGGGCGAGTGCCTCAGTGTCAGCAGTAGCAAAGACCAAGTCGTCGACGTACACGAGAACGTAGAACGGCGGCAGAGTGGTGTCGGTGCGTAGAAACAGCGACGGGTCAGCAGTAGAAGGAGCAAACCCAAGAGCCGCAAGCGTAGTCCTCAGTGTGTCGTGCCACTCACGGGGTGCCTGGCGGAGACCGTAGACTGGCCGCCGGAGGCTCCACTGGGTACCAGGAGGGAACGACCCAGTGAAGCCAGGTGGGCGGCGCAGCCAGATCTCCTCGTGCAGGCTGCCCTGTAGGAACGCAGTGCTGAAGTCAAGAGAGTGGAGCTCGTAGTCACGCTGAGCGGCGACGTGTAGCAGAACCCGAAGAGTGGTCATCTTCGGGGTCGGGGAGAAGGTCTGGAAGAAGTCAACTCCCTCTCGCTGACTGAAGCCTCGTGCAACGTAACGCGCCTTGAAGACAGGCGGAGAACCCGGCGGCCGCTTCACCCTGAAAATCCACATGCCACTGACGATGTTCGCCCCAGGTGGGGGAACCTCGTCGACGTAGGTGCCTGTGGATTTCCAGGAAGCCATCTCTGCGTCCATGGCTGTCTGCGACTGAGAGGAGTAGAGACCCTCCATCGCCTCTGCGTAGGAGCGTGGGGTCGGGATGTCTGGTGCATCCGGGTCTCCCTCAGGGGCAACTAGCATGGACACGAGATGAGGCAAAGCAGTGGCAAAGCACTCAAATTCCTCCTGTCTGTCCTCAAGGACGTCCGTGCCAAGAGCACACTCACCCCCGACGGACGGAGGACAGACAGACTCAGACTCAGCAACAAGGCTAGCGGCGTAGTCTAGACGACAGGCGGCAGCAAAGTCAACAAGCTCAGCGACTAGAGCAGACGCAGCAGAGGACTCGAAGGAAGGGTCAGTCACAACAGTGGCAAGGAGACGTGTGACAATAGGACTGGCAGCACGAAGAGAGTCAGACTCCGGGTCAGCAAGAACAGGAAGAGAGGACGCAGGAGGAGACGGCAGAGGGACACGCAGTGGAGCAGTGGAAGGACGCAGAGTCATATAGTGAGTGCCAGGGACAGGAGGAGGTCGCTCACGCGGAGCACGACGACCGGAGCGGACAGCACGGACAGGTGACTCTGGACGCGACTCAGGCGACGCTGGACGAGACTCAGGCGACGGAGGACGCTCCGTAAGACCTCCCGTCGGCTCAGCGTAAGGAGAAGGACCAGGCAGTGGAGAGGCTGGCTGTAACTGTGACTGCGACTGGACAGGCAGTGGACTCAGTAGGGGAGGAGAAGGACCAGTAGAGGGCGGGAGACTAAGAACCTGCTGAAGGAGCGGAACGTAGTACGGGCGCGGCCGCTCAGCACCTCCAGCGACAACCCCCTCAGCAGGCCCAGTCCCAGCAGCTCCAGTACCTCTAGTACGAGCACCCCCAGGACCAGCGGCTCCAGCAGCTCCAGCAGCACCAGCACCAGCAGCACCTCCAGCAGCGCCAGCAGCACCGCCAGCAGCAGCAGCACCTCCAGCAGCTCCAGCAGCACCAGCAGCACCTCCAGTAGTAGCAGTACCTCCAGCAGCACCAGCACCAGCAGCACCTCCAGCAACGCCAGCAGCACCGCCAGCAGCAGCACCTCCAGCAGCTCCAGCACCAGCAGCACCGCCAGCAGCAGCAGCACCTCCAGCACCACGGTCCGCGGCACTAGGAGCGCCACTCCGGAGACTGCAGCGCCGAGTGTACCACTCTCGGAGCCGCTGGGGAGAGGGCAGCTCCCGCCTAGGAGGGGAAGCACTAGCACCAGCTCCAGCAGCACTCCTAGCTCCAGAAGCACCCCTCCTGAGGCTGCAGTACTGTAAGTACCACTCTCGTAGCTGCTGTGAGGAGAGAGCTCCTCCAGGTGAAGCACGCTCAGTCTCAGCACCCTCAGACGTAGCACACCCAGGCTCAGCACCCCCAGACTCAGCACCCGCAGGCTCCGCACCCCCAGGCTCAGCACCCCCAGACTCCGCACCCCCAGGCTCCGTACCCCCAGGCTCAGCACCCCCAGGCTCCGCACCCCCAGGCTCTGCACCCCCAGGCTCCGCACGCTCAGGCTCCGCTCGCTCAGGCTCAGCACCCCTAGCAGGACGAGAGTCGACAGCTACCTCGACAGGCTCAACCGGGTCTACCTGGGACACACCTGAGGGAGCGGCACCCTGAGGGGGGAGGGGGTCTACCACAGCAACACCTGGCGCGAGGAAGAGAGGCGGGGGGGGGGAGCGGGGCAGTGCGGTAGGGGAAGAGGCGGTAGTAGGGCACGGACTCGTCAAAAGTGACGTCCTGAGAGGGCAGGACACGGCGCGAGGTGGCGTGGTAAAACTGCCAACCAGACGCGTCCGGGACAAAGCCAAGGAAGACACAAGGAACAGCGCGGGAGGAGAGCTTGTCCGCGGACGTATCGCGAACAAAATCTCGAGAACCCCAGACCTGAAAACGCGACGCATCGCCAACCTCTCCCGTCCAACGCAGTGTCGGGGAAGTCTCCGGCAAGGAGACACGGGGCCAGAGGTTGAGCTGATGCGCAGTGTATCGGACCGCAAACGGCCACAGAAAGTGGGGGGCAGCCGCATGGATCAAGGAGGTACGAGCGACCTCCATGACCAAGCCAATGCGGCGCTCAGCAACCCCATTCTGCTGTGGAGAGGCCGGAAGCGTGAACGACTGGCAGATGCCGTGCTCCGCACAGTAGGCTGCCAAGAGGTCGGAGGAGAACTCACCACCTCTGTCAGAGTGCAAACGCAGGACAGGAAAGTCCGACTGGAAACGCTCACTGAGCTGGAGACGAGAAGCGCGGATCCAAGGGATCAAGACATCAGGGACCTCACCCTTGGTGCGCAAGGGGAAGACCGTGGTGTAGCGCGAGTAGTCGTCAACAACGATCAGGAAGTACCTCTCCTGACCCTGTCCACGGACGCGGGCTGGGCCCCACACGTCCATGTGGAGCGTCTGCAAGGGAGCAGTCGTCGGGGGAAACGAGGAGTGAGGAGCGGCGCGCTGCCGCCCCTCGACACAGGGAAGACATGGAGGAGCAGGCGAGGGTGGGAGGGGAGGGAGAACCCTGGGAAGACCAGAGACAAGGTACCGTTTGTGCATGGCACGAAGGCGCTGCACTGACGGGTGACCAAGGCGGTGGTGCCAGAGGACGGTCTCGTGTGCTAGAGAGCGACACGAGCAGGGGGCAGACAGCTGACCTGAAGTAGACGCAGACGCAGCTACCTGAGGGGACTCAGTGGTCAGTGTGTACAGGTCCGACCCCGGCTGCCGAGTGAAGGTAGCCAGGTGACGGCCCGTCCGAGCACACGTGCAGTGTGTCACGCGCTCGTAGGCAGGGGTGAACTGGTGGACACCCCCGTCCTGGAGCGCACAACCCGCCACCAAGTTCGTAGAGAACGAGGGGAGGTGGAGACCTGACAGTGTGCCCGACGGAACCGCAGGACAAGGAAGAACAGTGGAGGAGGTCGCAATGACCGGACCCCCAGAGGGGTCAGCGAGGGAGACAGCAACTGGCCGAGCAAGCTGCTCAAGGGCAGTGCGGTCACGAAAGAAACAGCGAGAAGCACCTGAGTCCAGTGTGAAGGTGTGCAGTGCCTCAGTAGACTCAGTACCAGGGGGCGCAGACTCACGAGCACCTAGAGCAGCAGCCTCACCAGTACCTGGGGCAGGAGACACGGGAGTACCTGGAGCGGCAGCCTCACCAGCACCTAGGGCAACAGACGCACTAGCACCTAGAGCGGTAGCCTCACTGGTCCGAATGCCCGGGTCGGGCGGAACACGCAGGTACTGAGCACCCTCTCCACTAGTAGACAACACATACATGGCAGTGAGAATAGCATCAAAGTCTAGAGCATAGATATCAATGTTTTTCTTCATCAGATCAGCCCAGCGGGGCACCTCAGTGGCAGCAGGGAACTGAGTACGCCAAGCGTCGTCGAGGCGGGAGAAGCAGCGCTGCGTGGTGTGCGCCCTCCCACACGTCTGACCAGTGCGGTCACCTGTGCGGATGACGTACGTGCAGCTAAGTCCACCCCCCCCCCCCCCCCGTGCTGAGAGTACCACTCACGAAGCTCCTGGGGCGACGGAGTCGGTTGCTGGCTCTGGCCACCGCCAGCGCCTCCACGACCACCACCTCCGCCGCTGCCACCCCGTCCACCACCGCCCCTGCCGCCTCCGCGTCCACCGCCGCCACCACCACCGCCCCCGCCCCTGCCACCTCCCCCGCCGCTGCCGCCACCACCCCCACCGCCACCACTAGCCCCTCCAGCCCCGCCACCACCCCCACCGCCGCCACCACCCCCACCACTGCCTCCCCCGCCGTCACCTCCACCTCCCTTGCCCCCTTTGCCCTTGCCGCTGCGGCGCCAGCTCGGAGCGGACGCAGTACCGACCTGCTCAGTACCAACTAGGCCGACAGCAGCAGCAGAGGCGACAGAGGGGAGAAGGGGGGAAGGGGAACACCCCTCGAAGAAAGGGGTGCGGGGGTCGCCACGAGAGGCACCTACAGCGACTATGCTAGCCTCGGCTGCAAGCAGTTCCTTCTCGAGGAGGTCAATGGTGAGCTCAGTGGGGCAGCGAGCTAGGAAGTGGTCCCTGACTGAACGCAGAGTGTCAGGGAGGCGAGTGACTAGGTGGTAGAGAGTGAGCCAGGGCGGGGGGGGTTCTTGTCAAGAAACTCAGCGGGCATAGCAGCACGGAAGCGGGCCTCACTAGTGCGGAGGTGCGTGATGAGGTCAGAGACTGTGGAGAAAGCTGACAGGTCTGGGAACAGGTAGGGGAGCGAGAGACGGCCTAGCGCAGCAGAGGCAGGTGAGGATTAGCGTGCAACTACAGCAGTGTACAGTGCCTGCGCAGTTTTGTGCTGGCCAAAGTGCTCGCGCTCATCTACCGGCAGGGAGTTGCGAATAGCGAAGCGAGCGTGAGCGTCACGAATCTGCCATTGTGAGCGGGCAGTACTGTCAGCTGTAGCAGCAGGGGCAGTAGCATGGCCTAGCGCGTGATCGTACAGTGAGATATCCTCCTTGGCAGTGAGCTGGAGGAATAGGTGTAAGTCATCGAGCCAGATCTCAAACTTCAGTGGGCGGCCCTCAGCATCGAAAGCTAGCACAGAAGGACTAGCCATAGTTGCAGTGGTAGTAGTAGTAGGAACTGCAGTAGTAGGGACAGTAGGGCGGCACGGCTCTGCCTAGGCGGCGCGGCTCGGTTCGGGCGGCGCGGCTCGGTTAGGGCGGCGCGGCTCGGTTCGGGCGGCGCGGCTCGGTTCGGGCGGCGCGGTTCGGCTCGGGCCGGGCTACGGGGCAGTGCGCGACAGGGGGGGCGTGCACACGGGCGGCTGTAGCGGGCGGGCCGTGGCCTTGCGTGGGCCTGACTAGCACGTGGGCGGCCTAGAGGGCGGCGGCGCGGCCTACGGGCGGGGCTGCCGGTCGTTAGCGGGCTACGTGCGGCCAGGAGGGGCCCTTCGACGGACTGCTAGCGGGCGGCGCGTGGCAGCGTGGGCGGCTAACGGGCGGCGCGCTCGCAGAAAACGCCGCGCGCGGGCTGCTAGGGGGCGACGCACGCGAGAAAAAAAAAGGGCCGCGTGCGGCTCTACTGAGCTGCGCACGGGCAGTAGGAGACAGCGAGGCGCACGAGGGCGCACTAGGAGAAAGGCGCTCGAGGGCGCTTCGAACGGAACGGTGGGCCCTAAGGAGCGATCTGTTAGAATATATCTGTAACTGCCTGTAGCTGTAGTTAGTGTAGTTATTATAAACTTTGTTAGGTGGTGCACCTTCTTTGTTCATTTGCTATATGTTCTTGCAAACCTATAGTGAAGTCATTCACTCTCCTTACCCAAGTCTCTCGACACTAAGCTACTAAGCCCATGGCTCCTAAGCCCACTCATGCTTAGGATTCTGACATGCTATCAGAGCAAACTACGCTCCTGGCCTGTTGCTTCCGCTGCTACTCTGTGTACTGCACGCCCCGTGGCGTGCCCCTTGCGAGACCCTTAGTGGCCCCTCGCGGCCCCCTTCGCGGCCCCGTCGCCGCCCTTCCAGGCCCTTCGCGGCCCCTTCGCGGCCTCGTCGCCGCCCCTATCGGCCCCGTCGCTGACCTTTCAGGCCCCTCGCGGCCCCCTTCGCGGCCACGTCGCCGCCTTTACCGGCCCGTCGCCGCCCTTCCAGGCCCCTCGCGGCCCCTTCACGGCCCCGTCGCCGCCCTTATCGGCCCCGTCGTCGCCTTCAGCGGCCCCGTCGCCGCCTCCAGCGGCCCCGTCGCCGCCCCTACCGGCCCCGTCGCCGACCTTTCAGGCCCCTCGCGGCCCCTTCGCGGCCCCGTCGCCGCCCCTATCGGCCCCGTCGCCGCCTCAAGCGGCCCCGTTGCCGCCTCCAGCGGCCCCGTCGCCGCCCCTATCGGCCCCGTCGCCGCCTCCAGCGGCCCCGTTGCCGCCCCTTGCGGCCCCGTCGCTGCCCCTTTCGGCCCTGCCTCGACCCTGCCCCGGCCCCGCCCCGGCCATGCTACGTCGCCTGTCGCGGCGCACCGGGGGCACGTGCACCGCCCCCCCCTCTTTTCCCGTCGCCCGTCGCGGCTCCCTGGGGGGCCGCGACCTGGGGGGGGGGAGCGAGCGTCGCCCCTTCTGCCGCCTGCTTTGGCGCCCTGGCGCCCGCGGCGGTGCCCTGAGCCGCCGCGGACCCGCCCCTGGCGCCCGCGGCGGTGCCCTGAGCCGCCGCGGACCCGCCCCTGGCGCCCGCGACGGTGCCCCTGCCTCACCCGCGCCTGCACTCGGTGCAGCCGCCCCTGCACCACCCAGCGCCTGCCCTTGGAGCAGCCGCCCCTGCCCTACCCGCGCCGACCCTCTGAAGCCGCTCTACGGCTTTCTCCCCGCCCCCCCCCCCTCCTCCTTCGTCTCCCTGCAGCCGTGGGGGGGAGGGTATGGGGGTGGCGGGTGTGGGGGTGATGGGTGGTGTGGTCTCCCCTTCCCCTCCTCCTCCTTTCGTTCCCACTGCTGCAGCTGCTGCTGGGGGGGAGGGTGTGAGGGTGTGGGGGAGCCAGGGGAGTGGCATTGGGGTGGCGGGTGTGTGGTCTCCCCTTCCCCTCCTCCTCCTTTCGTTCCCACTGCTGCAGCTGCCGCTGAGGGGAGGATGTGAGGGTGTGGGGGAGCCGGGGGAGTGGCACTGGGGTGGCGGGTGTGAGACCAACCAGCAGCCGTCCCTCCACCTCTCCTCTCTTCCCCCCTCTGCTGCTCCTGCAGCAGTGTGGGGGGGAGGGGGAGGGGGAGGGGGAGGGTGAGGGGATGGAGTGGGTGACCAGCCAGCGCCAGACCGCCTCCTCTCTCTCCCTGCCGCCCCTCCTGTGGTCGGGGGGGGAGGAGAGTAAAGGGGTGGCAGGAGTGCCTGCCCCCCCCTTTGCTGCTGTACCTGCTTTGTAACCTTGCCTGTTGCCTGCTGTTGCTGTTTTCTCAGTTCGTGGTGTACCCATCCAGGTTGTGTCGCTGCACAGACTCCTGCTTCTGGCAGTTATGGGGGAGTGTTAGAATATATCTGTAACTGCCTGTAGCTGTAGTTAGTGTAGTTATTATAAACTTTGTTAGGTGGTGCACCTTCTTTGTTCATTTGCTATATGTTCTTGCAAACCTATAGTGAAGTCATTCACTCTCCTTACCCAATTCTCTCGACACTAAGCTACTAAGCCCATGGCTCCTAAGCCCACTCATGCTTAGGATTCTGACACGATCCTAGGTCTAAACCTACGCTCTTAATACCATGTTAGAAAGAAGAAGTGTTGGACTAGAAAGGAAAGGGAGTACAAGTACCTAACCCTAGAATTGTGTACCCCCTAAAGGCTAACCCACTGTAGCCTACACAAATACAACATATATAATGTTTGACACAGATTACTGACCAAGGGTTCCAAGTGCGAGTTCTTCCAGGATAGGTTAGAATTTTTGGGGCACGTTATTTCGGAGGCTGGAGTTGAAATCGACCCAAAGAAGCTGGATACGGTAAAAGCGTGGCATCCCCCGACAAACATCACGGAGCTGCAGAGCTTTTTAGGGTTCGTTAATTATGTGCGTCGGTTCGTCCCCGATATGGCACGGTTAACTGCCCCACTGACGGATTTACTACGGAAGGGGGTCGTTTTTACGTGGGGGGAGAAATAGCATGCTGCCTTCTCTGCCCTGAAAAATGTTCTCTGTTCACCACCCGTCCTGCGCATCGCCGACCCACACCGCCCATTCGAAGTAGTTACCGACGCAAGCGATATCGCCATCGGAGCCGTACTGCTACAGGATTTCCGCAATGGCCTACAGCCTATCGCATACGAGTCACGAAAACTGCATCCGCCCGAGAAAAATTACCCGATACACGACCGCGAAATGTTTGCGATCGTACACGCGTTCAAAGTATGGCGCTGTTACTTGACTGGCGCGGACGTGACAGTACGGACAGACCATAAATCACTACAGTACCTTCGCGCACAGCCACACCTCAACCAACGACAGATTCGTTGGCTCGATTTCCTCGAGTCCAACTTTCACTATACGGTCACTTACAAAAAGGGAGCCTCGAACATCGCCGACGCACTGACCCGCCCCACTGCCCAGATCCACGCAATACTACTCGCCCAGACAAGCCCGCTACTGACGGGCCTATTCACCCACGGGTACCAAACGGATCCATTCTTCACAGGAGGAAATTCGCAGCAGTTCGCAGCAACAAAGGGAGTCTATTACGTAAAAACCGGGACTGACCGCATTTGGGTGCCTGGGTATACACTGCTACGGGAATTACTGTTACAGGAGGCACACGACGGAGTTACCTCGGGGCATTTCGGAGTAGAAAAAACACGGCAGCAGCTGCAGCGGTATTATTACTGGCCCGAAATGTTGACCGACGTACAACGACACATGGCATCGTGTCCCACTTGTCAGCTCATGAAATCATCACGACAGCGGCCGGCGGGACAGTTGCACCCGATACCACCCCCAGAGCGTTCTTGGCAGCAGGTGACGATGGACTTCGTCACGGGGTTACTGGCCGGGGCGAGTGGAAACGACGCGATCCTGGTCGTCGTCGATCGACTGACGAAAATGGCACATTTCGCAGCCTGCAAAAAATCAATCACAGCCGAAGAAACAGCACGCCTCTTCATCTCCACCGTCGTTCGACTGCACGGGATACCAGCCGCGATCATCAGCGACCGCGACACGAAATTCACCAGCAACTTCTGGCGGAACCTGTGCCAGCAGTTCGGCACGCGACTGCAGTTCAATTCATCATACCACCCCGAAACCGACGGACAGACAGATCGGACAAATCAGACCATGGAATAGCTCATCAGGGCCACGTGTGACGACCCGACCACGTGGGAACAGCAACTGCTACTAATCGAATTCGCGTACAACAACTCGCCATCCGCCATGACCCAACAGTCACCATTTTACCTAAACTACGGACAAGACCCGACAGTACCCATGACCCCGAATCCCGACAACCCAGTACCACGAGCACAACAGTTCGCCGAAATATTACAAGCGGCACGGACCCGGGCAGCAGACGCAATAAAAAAATCGAACATCATCGTTAAACGCAACGCCGACCGCCACCGCAGACCTGTCACTTACCAGCCCGACGACTTAGTTTTACTTGACACTCAGAACCTCCGACTGCCCATCACCCCGAAACTCCGCCCCCGATACTGCGGGCCATTTCGCATAAGCCACATGCTTACACCCGTCACCGCCCACCTCCTCCTCCCTGCTGACTGGTACGTCAGCCCCTCATTCCATGTCAGCCTGCTTCGCCCTTACGTCCTGTCCACGAGCCAACTGCCACGCAATCGCCCAGCCAGCATGACAAGACCACCAACTGAACCAATCATCACCCCCGAGAAAATCCTGAGTCACAGAGTTCGCGACCCTCGAGGAGCCCGAAGGATCGAGTTCTTACTCCGCTGGAAGAACCATACACCCACCGAAGACAATTGGGTTCCCCTGGACAGAATCGAAAACCACCCTGTCCTCACCGAGTATCTGCGCAGCCGAAATTTCAGGGATGTACACGCACTTTCGTAAGGAGGACCTCCTTAGGGGGGGGGGTAGTGTAAGGAAAATTCCTTTTCCTTACTTCGCATCCCTGCTCAACGCGTACATCACTGTAGCACCACAGTCAGCACCGTTACCACTCGCAACCCTCGCATCGACAATCCGCCCACCACCTTCGCACATCGCACCCCAACCTCACAGCTCGGCGGGTAACCCGCGCTCCGGGCCTCCGCTTCGACACTTTTTCCCAACCTCAGTCCCAGGCCCGTCGCGCGACAACCACAGTCCATTACCGTTACCACTGTAGTTTCGCTATATATTTTTCGCTCATGCCTTCGCTCATGGTACTCTTGCTTCGATAGTGCAATTCTCGTTCGTTCACTCAATTGCACTCGTAACATGTTGAAATAACTGCTTACTAGGCTCGGTAATTGTGGTTCAAGCACACCCGATCAGCCTATTATTTGCTTTCCCGCGCACTGCACGAACCTCACCTTTCGAGCTGCTGTGGTCCACCCAGCGCCAGATAAGGTGGGGCCACTCGAACTGAACTATTCGGGCTCCACGCTGGCACCAAACGTGTGCAGCAGCCTCGGAAACACCACATGTGCTGAAAGGAAATGTTTTTTCCAGAAGTCATGATCCATCCGGCGGCTATTATCTGACTTTTGTTTTAGATCGACGGTAGACAGGGATGGAAGAGGCATGCCCATCTCTGTTGCAAATTCCAGCGGAAGTAGAGGTACGAGAAGCCTGCCATCTTCCCCTCAGTGCAGTATCTCTCATCTCAGCTATTCAAAGTGTACCTGGCTGCTGGAAGTATTTCGAAATGTGATGTTCGTCCCACCGATGTGCCTCTTCTTTCAGTTTCTCCGTTCATGAAGCATTTCGCCTTGTGTTAGCTTCTTAGTCACAGAAGCCATTCATTGTTTTAGCCGTTAGTTGCACATAATGGCAGCGACCTCGATGTCTTACGTTGCCCAACAAGCCCGCTTGGTGGCCGTGACCACCACCACCACGAGCAGTGCCGTCAGCCCTGGTAGCACCAGCGGCGTGACACGTGGCTCAGACGCCGTCGCCTGCTGGCAGAGATCTCCGTTTTCCCCTCGTTGTAGCTCTGCCAGACCTCTTCTCTCTTCCCCTTCCAGCCATTCAAACCATATTCACAGACTGGAACGGCCGGATGCGTTCCTCCGAAGCAGTCCGCATCGTCGCTGTCAGCTGGCCAGAAGGTCCGTCGTCCTTGTCCAAGCCGCAAAAAATAAATCCGTAGCGAAGAGCAAGGGAGGGACCGAGAAGGACGGGAGAGATCAAGAGCTGGTTAAGGTTGTGGTGCACGGGTCGCAGGATTCTAAGAACCTCGTCAGCGAGCAATCTACTGCCGTGAGAACCGTTACCCTTGTCCCGCTTCCCCCATTGTTTCCGCTGTGCTTGACTTTAACATATTTCGTTCGCGTCAGGTTCCCCTCATGGCCCAAGTATTTTCTGTCCAAAACACTCGCGTCTGCGTCCCCATCTATATCCTATCCCCATCTATATTCCTATTCGACAGTTCTCGTTCCTCGAGCGCTTACCGTTACCCACCGGATCGGCAAAATGGTGGACGGTAGGCGGAGTGGCAGCAGCTGTACTGGCCGTGGTCGGGGTCAGCGCAGTGCTCGTTCGCAGAGCCAGGGGACAGGAGGAGAGGCCTGTGGACTCGCTAGCTCGGCGAGGATTCATTGCGGCCGACAGATCTGTGCCGTACGTGCTTGAAATATATAATTTTAATGCGGGTATTGTGCTTAGAAGGGATAAGAACCGTATCGTTATCGCAGCTTGTAAGTCTCGCCTTGCTCCAGCTCGCACGCCCTAGTCTCATGTCACGGAAGTAAGTGCCGAGAGTTTCCTGGCCTTCACGAACGGGTCTCGGGCAATTGCGGAAGTTTTCCGTTTTTCCAACGCTCTGCTTTCTTCCTCTCCATGGGTCCTCAGGTTGCGCGTGATTCGCGAGTTCGACGACCCGACATCGGTGCGGAATTACCGCATAGGCAATGCGACTCTGGTTGAGCTGGAGCCATTGCCGCCTCTGACTAACGAGAAGATGGAGTACCACAGGCAGCAGCGTCGCAAGGAGCACGGGTGGAAGAAGCCGGAGCTAGTGCTGGTGGAAGGAGACCCGGTGCCGGAGGGCGTGGATCCCATGACAGTGCGGTTCATCCCTCGAAGACATCCCTTTTCGCTTAATCAGGTGAGTGCCCCCTTTTTCACGCCAAAACATGAGAGATGCACAGAATTTATATGCTAGGCAGGGCTTTACTGCAAAACCACATAGGCCCATAGTTTGAGAAGGATGAAAGGTCGTTTGGTCTGGGGAAGTGTATGAAAGGTTCATTGAGGCAGAACTGAGGACATTGATGCTTGTTGGAGTGGGATTGCTTCGTCAGCCCTCCAATCCAACAGCAGTTGCCTGCTACATGGTGCATCAATGGCCCCGGTGGAGGGTCTAGTTGGACAGATGCTGTTGTACAGTGTTTTCCCTGTGATCCAGTGAATTTACCCAACTTTTGGAATGTCTGCTGGCTGACGGTTGCAGGGAGAGGGCGAGGAGGAGCTGTC
This sequence comes from Closterium sp. Naga37s-1, assembly GCA_947471745.1. Taxonomy (NCBI): domain Eukaryota; kingdom Viridiplantae; phylum Streptophyta; class Zygnematophyceae; order Desmidiales; family Closteriaceae; genus Closterium; species Closterium sp. Naga37s-1. The sequence goes on from CANJKZ010000738.1 coordinate 1,411,892, forward strand.
GGAAGAGGTTGCTCGGCGTAGATTGATGCAGCGACGGGGTCGACCAGAGAAGGAGCAGGAGAGGAGTCGGAGGCAGCTGGAGAGGTTGAGACGGGAAGTGGAAGAGAGGGATCGGGTAGAAAAGGAGGAGAGGGAGAGGAATCAGCGCTCAGAAGGAAGTGTTAGGCATGTTACTTCATCTGGTGATACATGAGAGAAACAACGGCGGAATGCCTTGGCCTATGATTAATTCTACCAATGAAATCAACTGGAATACATATATCGTTTTTCCAATGCTGGTTAAACCTTCAAGTAGACATGGGTGGGTTTGTTAGGGAGGGAGAGAAGTTGTTAGCAGTGTATGCTGCATTGTTAACAGTGGACTACATAGGTTCACGATATGCTTCTAAAATAATCTCTCACCATGCACAATTGAAGGATTATTGAGCCATGATTATGGTGTCATGAGGTAATGAAGTGTTGTCTGGGTATGTATTTACAGATTACGTTTACTTTATAAGGTAAATACATCCGCAGTGTACCTTCGTCGTCCACACATGCTTCTCTCCTTATCATCCCATCAAATCAAGGCCAATCAGGTTCACTGCGATGCGAACCTGTGTCTGAAGAGACCAGGACGCTGTCTGTGCCAAACCAGCTGGCGCCCTTCAAAATTTCCACCTGTTTACGGTTTCGTGTTTGTGCAATGATGCACCACGTGTTGAAACGTGAACAAATGTTGCTCTGGTTCTGGGCAGGATGCCTTGAAAATAGGCGTAGTTGGTATAAATTTGCCTCTCTTGGAGGTTTTTTCTCCTCTGACCAAAACTTGCCATCACCTCTACAGTACCCTAGTGCCAGATTCTAGTCTCGCGGAGCCAATGCTCGAGCTCGGCTTTTGATTGGTGCGGGATCTGGGGGATTGTGGTCTGCTAAGCTCTGCTGCCCCGCCACACCCTGTGCGACACTGAAGATAGGGCTCGCGAAGTAGCACGAAAGCAAGACTTTTGACTCGCTGGCGTCGCAAAACTTAAAGCGACGGGCAACTTTTGGCAGTGTTGGGTTCAGAAGTTTTTTTTTTGAACCAGGCTTGCCAGCGCGAAAGTGCTGGCTGGCGAAAACCAGGATTTCGTGCGGACACTTTCCATCCGCAGTAACAGTTCGCCAGGGTTCTGGGTTTTGGGTGGCAAATGTGCACCGTCGCTTTAATCGCGAGCCTTGCTGGATGCCCTTTCAGTGGTGGGTGGCTGCTACGTCAGGCCGCAGCAGAAGTCTGAAATTGCAACTTATGAAATCCACCAAACCTCCTTTCTCTCGCTCCTAGGCTTGGTAGGAAGGAGGTGTCACAGCCCACCTCAGCAAACAACCAAACCAATACAGGTGTCCCCCCCCCACCCTATGGTCTCATTTCGTGACACATGAGCAGCCACCAAAACAGGCACAGGAGGCCCAACTGCCACCATTTTTGTGACTCGCTTCACCTCTCCGATGTTGCTGCTCGTTCCTCAACGAATTTCCGAGGAAGTAGCTTGAAATCAGTGCCGTCCTCTGTGGTCCCATGACTTTTGACCGGCAAGAAATGTAGCAGCCCGGCAGCAGCACTCCGCTGACTCTTATGCTTGGACGTTGGACTTGTTTCCTCTCCATTCGCATTTCATTCTCTCCTGGCTCTTAGCGGTCCACCAGCACACCAACTCTCTTCCCCTCGGTTCTCCATATCTTGTTCTCACCCGAGTTACTCGCTTGTCCCTCGCGTCTCAAAACAAACCCTTACTACTCGAACCCTAATTTCGAATTCACTATCGACGTAAGCAGATTCGGGGAGCCACGAGCGTGGTTCCAAGAGCCGTAAATCTTCACACCGCTTTGTCAGTCCAGGCTTGAGACCACGTAGCGTTAGGGTTTCATGGCTGTTGAAGTTCCCTCAGTCCCCTCGTTGCTCGTGTTAAGCCAGCCCCTCCAACCCTCATTTTCACAGCTGGTGCGGAAGAGGCTCTCCGCGTTTGACGGCGTCTGAATGGGCCTCGAATCCCATGTAGAATCTCTCAAGCTGCCTCCCGAGCAGCAGCAGCAGCAGCAGCAGGAGCAGGAGGAGAAGGAGGGGCAGGGGAAACAGGGAGTGGTGCAGCCGCAGCAGATACTAAGCGGAGTACTTCCAGGCTTCCGCTCAGGCGCATATAGCGCGGATGCACATGCTCTATGTCTTGGGAGCATGGCGAGAGGGGTAGGAGCGACGTTAGTGGAAGGACCCGAGCCTTCAAGTCCCCCTCATGCGGAGATTGTGGCGCAAGATTGCGCGGGGACGGCGCAGAAGCGCCAGCGCAAGATGACCCCCAAAGGCCTGGAGCTGGAGCGCGCGCTCATGGTGCGGAAGAGAGCGCGCGCCGCCGCTAGGAACCGCGCGGAGCAACCGAGCGGAAGAAAGAATGAGCAGGAAGCAGCGGGTAAGTGGGCAGGCGGAGCGGAGCGGGGATGCGGGGGAAGCGGTGTAAACGGGAGGCGAGTAGGGGATATGAGTTGGAGTGTGGATGTAGCAGGGGGGCCCGTGGAGCGTGCAGGAGAGGCGGCGAGGGGAATAAATGGGCGGATGGGAGTGGGGGAGTGTGCGCTGAGCGGAAGTAGCGGTCAAGATAGGGACCAAGATTGGGAATCACGCGGGGGGAACACGGGGAAGAGTGCTGGCGGCAGTTTGCAGCCCGGAGAGACGGGTTGGGAGGAGTGGAGGAGGAATGGAGGGCGGGATGGTGGTACGGATAGCAGACGGGAAGCCTCTTTTAGTGGGAGACGGTACAGGGAAGAGGAGGAGGAGGAGGAGGAGGAACCTCCCTGGGAGCAGAGAAATGGGGGAGAAGAAGAAGACAAAGAAGGGGAGAAGAACAAAGCGGATGGGGAGGAGGAGGAGGATGGGAAGGGGAGTCTAGCAGGCCGGTTGGCAGGGTTGGGTGCGTCGTATGCGGCAGAGTTAAGGGATGGGCTGGGCGGCTTCACCTGTCGCATGCAGGAAAGGGAGGTCGCAATTGTGGTGATGGAGCGCACTGGAGGGGCCGAAGGAGGAGGCGAGGAGGGGGAGGAGAGGAAAGCGAGCAGGCCGAGGGGAGACGAGGAAAGGGAGACTGTCGGAGGGGGTATAGTTCTGAGGGTGGCGGATGTGTTGAGTAGGCGGGTTATGCAGGCGGAGGGGGAGCTGGAGAGCGGCAAAAGCGGGCAGGGGGAGGTGGGGCGCGGGAGGAACGGATGCGTGGTGTTGGGGTGTGAGGTGGAGAGCGAGAGGGATGCGCGTGTGGGAGGGGAGGAGTTGGAGTGTGCAGTTGATGTTCCTGTCAGCCTTTGTCTCAACGGCCCGTTTCAGCTTCCAGGCTACTCCTCTGGTGGTGCTGCTGGTGCCGTGGCTAGGCTTGGTCAGGTTCCTGTCGGTTCAGCGGAAGTGGTTATTGTGGTGGCCAATGAGGCGTCTCGTGGAAGTGAAGCTTGGGGGGAAGGCACGGCAGAAGGTTTTGATGCTGCTCCTGCTGCAGTAGGGGCGGCTCCAGCCCAGAAAGGAGCCGGATCGCCAGCAGGATTAGCAGCACCCCCAGCAGCAGCAGCACCCCCAGCAGCAGCAGCAGCACCCCCAGTAGCAGCAGCAGCAGCAGCCCCAGCAGGAGCAGTAGGGGCAGGAAAACCAGAAAGGGAAGCGGAAGGAGCAGCAGATGTGAGCAGACGAATTCAAGACGGGGACGGAGTGTGGAGGGAGCCAGGCGGGCGGGGGGAACGGGCGGGAGGGGCATGGCCGTGTGAGGCGAGGCGAGGCAGGCTGCCACGAGGCCATGGCGGCTGGACGGCTGCTGCTGTACGCTCCATTGGCGTTGGGGCGCATGGAACGGATGTAGCAGCTGGGGCGCGCGGTGCACATGGAATGCATGGGACAGAGGAGGCGGGTTGTAGGGTCGGTGCGGGCGGAGAGAGCAGCGTGAAGGAGACGCGGTGTAGTGGGGAAAGTGGCAGCATCAGTGCGTGCAGGCGTGGCAGTGCCAGTGGTGATGGTAGCAGTAGGATACAGGGCGATACAGTAGAGAGATGTAAGGGTCACAGCGGTGGCAACACGAGGAGGAGCAGTAGCAACCGAAGCAGCAATAGAAGCAGCAGTAGCAGCAGAAGCTGCAGGAGCAGGATAAAGAGCTGCGATAGAAGGACGAGCAGTGCTGATATTGGTGGTGGTGGTTGTAATGTTGAAGGGGCTCTTCAAAGAACATCTATCCGTCGCCCCAAATGCAACAGTTTGCATCCTGCTGCTAGCGGCGCCACCACTCGCAACACTGCTGCTGCCCCTCCTCTTGCTGCTGCAGCTGCCAAATACGAGTTTCCTGATGGTGGTGATGATGATGGGGACGATGATAGTGAGGATGACGAGGATGTGGAATCTTTCCGTTTCAGCTCCAGGGGTAGCAGCAGTGGCGATGAGGCATCTGTTCCTAGTGAGGACACCCCGATGACGCTCAGTCGCAGTGACAGCACTGGCAGCAGCAGCAGAAGCAGGAGCAGGAGCAGCCGCAGGAGCGGCAGCAGCAGCAGCGAAAACGAGAACGTGGGTAGGAAGGATGGTGGTGGCAGAAGGGGATGGGGGAGGAGAGGGGGTCCAAGGGTCGCACGAGGCAGGGAGAAAGGCGAGAGAAGTAGCAACAGCACTTGTGGAACCAGCAGCAGCAGCCACAGCAGCCACAGCCACAGTCGCAGCAGCAGCCGCAGCCGCAGCCGCAGCAGCAACGGTGGCAGCAGCAGTCGTAGCCACAGTCGTTGTCGCAGCAGCAGCAGCAGCAGTGGTGGCGCAGACAGCGACTTGCCACTGGCCAGCCGAAGAGCCGCTGCTGCTGCTGCTGCTGCTGCTGTGGCAAGGCAGAGGGAGGTTGTGGGGGCGGGAGAAAGCGGGTCATTGCAGACTGCCCGCCAACACAGCCGTTTATGCCCCTCGCCACCCCACGTCTGGCCTCCTGGTACAGACCGGCGAGGGACGAGAGGAGATGGCAAAGGGGCGAGAGGCGGCAATAGTAGCACATCTGGTGATTCTAAGGGGAGCAGTGGTAGCGGGTCAGGTTCAGAAGGTCGGTTGGGCGGGTGTGGGCGAGGTGGTGGGGGTGGGAGAGGGAGGGGGGAGAGAGGAGCGCGCGGGAGACGCAGAGGGAGGGGCAGGCGGGGTTTCGGTGGTAGGAGGAAGCTGAGGTGGGAGATTGGCGGTGGTAGGGAGGTGGTGAGAGGAAGGAGACGAGGTTCGGATGGAGAGGAAGCGGCGACGAGAGTTAGACGGTCTAGGAGGCTTGAGCTGAAGCAGACTGAGGAGGAGGAGGAATGGGAGGAGGAGGAGGGGGACGAGGAGGAGGAAGAGGACGAAGAGGAGGAGGACGGAGAGGAAGAGGATGAGGAGGATGAGGAAGACGAGGAAGAGGAAGAGGAGGAAGAGGAGGAGGGGGAAGGTGAGATGCAACGGAGAGGGTGGATGGGGCAGGGGAGGGGGGTGAGGGAAGTGAGGAAGAGCCGGGAGAAGGTTGGGGAGAAACGATATTGGATGAATCATAGAAAGGAGGAGCAGCAAGGGGATGAGAAAGACGAGGAGAAAGAGGAGGAAGAAGGGGACAAGGAGGGGCAGCGTGAGAAGGAGGGACACAAGGGTGTGAGAGGGGTGGGTGAGGAACGGGATGAAGTGTCCAGTGATGAGAAGGAGGTGAAGGAGGTGAAGGAGCAAGGCGGCATGCAGGGAGGGAGGAGAGCAGGTGGCACGGGAGAAAGCAAGGCGGATGAAAGGAAGGGCGTGGGGGGAGTGTGCAGCAGGCGGAGGAGATCAACGAGTGGCAGCAGCAGCGGGGAACTGCATGCGTCTGCTGGGCTAGGGCATGCGCATGGGCATGCGCATGGGCATGCGCATGGGCATGGGCATGGGCATGGGCAAGAGCAAGAGCAGCACATCCCTGTGCATATGCACATTCAGGATCCGCCAACTTTGCCCGGCAACAACATCAACAACAACAACACAGCAGCAGCAGACGGCATCATCGACCTCCTTAGCCCCACGTCCACTGACACGCCCGTCCTCGTCGCCTCCCCCTTTCGCTCTCGCTCTCACTCTCGTTCTCGCTCTCGCTCTCACTCTCGCTCTCGCTCTGGCTCTCACTCTCGCTCCCACTCTCGCTCTTGCTCCCCGTCCCCTGCTCGCTCCCCACCATCATCCTCCCCGTCTCCTCCCTCCTCGCTCTCCACCCTTCCCCCCTGCACGTGCACTGGCAACGCCACCTGTCCTCACCCCTCTTGCCCGCACCCCACCTGCCTGCACCCCTCGTGTCTTGAGTCCCGCATCTTTTCGCCCGCAGGCTGCTCGTGGCAACGCAAGAGGAAACGGTGGCACGTGGAGCAAGAGTTGGAGCAAGTAGATTATGCGAACGAGGGTTTAGGCAGCAGGCACGGCTGCCACGGCAGCAGCAGCAGCCCCACCGAACCCACAGCAGACCCCCCGTCCTTCGCGTTAGGATCCTGGAGAGGTATGGAGGGGGAGAAGTGGGGGGGGAGGGTTGGGGCGAGGAGGCTGCTGGTTCGGCTGGCGGTTGTGGCGTTTGCACCGGCGTGGAGAGCGATGGGGCAGAGCGGGGCTGCGCGTGTGGATAGATGCCGGCATGGGTGGTTGAGGGAGAGGCGGAGATTGCTGGGCAGGTGGAGGGTGGAGGAGAAGCAGAGGGAAGAGAGTGAGGACGAGGAGGAGGAGGAGGGATGGGAGGAGGACGAGGAGGAGGAGGAGGTGGAAGTGAGAGGAAGCGAGGGAGGCAAGGAAGGGGATGAGGTGGCATTGGTGAGGGCTCAAGCAGGGGGAGAGAGGGAAGCAGGCAGGGAGATGGGGTATGTGAACGGCCATGATATGCCTGTTCCCATGGCACATGGCAGCAGCACACCACCAGCACCACCACCAGCACCACCATATGTCAGCATGGCCCACAATCCTGCTGCTGCAACTTGTCTTCACCACCAGCTGACTGGGCATGACAACTTCTCACTCGCTGCCTGTGGAAAACTGCAAGTTCCAGTAGCAGCAGGCACAGCAGCAGCACCGACAGCAGCGGCAGCAGTGGCAGCATCAGCAGCAGAAGCAGCTGCAGCTGCAGCGGCAGCAGATGCACCCAAGCCTGTGGGCCTGTCGGGGCTGGATGTGATTCTGTCACAGAAGCGCGGATGGGGAGGGGCGCACGCGAGCAGGGATGGGCAGGAGGCGGGAGGGAGTGCAGAGGGGCACAGGCAGGTGGAAGCGTGCTGTATTGGGCATGGAGGTGGAGGGGACGGGGAGGGGCGGAGGCAGGCGGAAGAGAGTGCAGGGAGAGGGGGAGATGAGTCTACAGAGCTGACAGTTGCTGCCCCTGCTGCAGCAGCTGAGGGTGATGCCGCCGGTTGTGATGGGGGCCTAGCTCATCCTGTTCTTGCTGCTGCTGCTGCTGCTGCTGCTGCTGCTGCTGCTGCTGCAGCGGTACGTGAGTGTGAAGAGAGGCAAGCACCATGCGAAAGGGAGGAAAGGCAGAAGGAGCAGGAGGAGCAGGTGTGCGGGATAGAGTCAGAGCCAGTCACTGTGGTGTGTGAGCACACTGCTGTGGAGATTTCAACTCAAGTCACTTCAGTCACTGCTCTCTCTGCCCCCGCTGGGGTCGCTCCGGCTCCCACCTTCCATCTCTGCGACCCTCTGCTTTCCACTCCTGTTCGCCCCACTCTCCCCTCCGCCCCTGCCGCTGCTGCTGCTGCTGCTGCGATTGCCACAGCAGTCAGCACTGCCAGAGACACTCAGCTGCCACCGCGTGCACCCAGCAATGTGCCTGTGCCTCTCACTCTCGCCACCACTGCTGCTGCAGGTGCTCTTGGTTCTGACCCTGCAGCAGAAGCTGCTGCTGTTGATGGTACTGCCGCTGCTGGTGCTGCTGCCGCTGATGCTGCCGCTGACCCGAGTTTGGATGCTGCAGATTCGTCTATGCCACAAGGCCTCCCATGCACACCAGGCAAACAATCGCTGCATCCTGCTCCCTTCCTTGCTTCCCCGTCTGCTGCTGCTGCTGCTGCTGCTGCCAGTATTGCTGCCGCTTCTGCTGCTCCTAGTACTGCTGCTGCTGGTGCTCCGGCTGTCAATGCACCTGCGACACCTGCTGGCAGTGGGGGTGGCATGGAAGTGGTGAGGGATACGGGGGTGAGGCCCTTTGCTGTTGGGGCGCCGCCGATGGGTGTTGGAAACTCCGCGACAGGGGAGACCGAGGCTGGTGGCAGCGAGGGAGAAAGACGAGCCACTGGAGGGGCCTTGGTCGAGGAGATGGAAGCTGAGGAGGAGGGGAGCGTGAAGGAGGAGAGAGGGAGGGAGGAGAGAGTGAGGGAGGAGAGAGAGAGGAAGGAGAGAGAGAGGGAGGAGAGAGGGAAGGAGGAGAGAGAGAGGGAGGAGAGAGGGAAGGAGGAGAGAGAGAGGGAGGAGAGAGGGAGGGAGGAGAGAGAGAGAGAGGACAGAGGGAAGGAGGAGAGAGGGAAGGAGGAGAGAGAGAGGAGCAGTGGGAGAGATGGCAGTGGGAGGGATGGTGAAACGGCACGGGAGCAGGAAGAGCAGCAGGTGGGAGGGAGCGAGGAGGGGCGAGGTGAGCGAGGTGATGAGATTGGGAAGACAACAGCCGAGAGGAAAGGGCAGGCGGATGTGCAGGCGGCGGTGCTTCCTGAGGCGCCTCAAAGTTCACCTCAATGCAAGAGGAAAGGGCAGGCGGATGTTCAGGCTGCGGTGCTTCCTGCTAATGCCTCTTCTTCCTTCTCCTCCTTGCCATTGCCAGATGCTTGCTCTGATGCTCTTATGGTGCAGCAGACTCCTGAAGTTGGTTCATCAGCTGAGTCACCCCCGAGGGCTAAAGATTTGCTGGAGGTATCACCATTGAGAGTAGCAGCAGCAGCAGCAGCAGCAGCACCGCCAGCGCCATCAACAGTAGCAGCAGCACAGCCAACAACAGCAGAAGTAGTACCACTGCCAGCACCCGTACAGTTACTAACACCAGAAGAAGCAGTAGAAACGGTAGAAGCAGTAGAAGCATTACCATCAGCAGCAGCAGCAGGAGCTGGGGAAGCAGAAGCATGGTCAAAACCTGCAGCACCATGCCTGATGGTGGCAGCAGAACCATCTTCCTCTCCACGCCCTTCCACTCCATTACTTCAAAGCTCGCTCCCACCAGTCGCTGCTGCCATCCAGCCATGCGCGCGCACCCCCACACCCACACGTACTCCACCCTCCGCCCCCCCTGCCACTGCTTCCGCCCCTGCCCCTGCTATGGCCAGGGCTTGTGCAGCTGATAAGGGCAAAGAAATTTCAGTAAGTGGGGCACTGATTGCAGGGGAGGACGAGGTGAGGGGCGAGGTGAGGGGCGAGGTGAGGGGCGAGGTGAGGGGCGAGCGACACTTTCTGCATTTTCGCTCCCTCTCGCTCTCACTCTCGTTCTCGCTCTTGCGCTCTTTCTCTCCCTCTCGCCCTCCAGGCATGTATTGTGAGTTATGAGTTGATTCATTCAGTGAGTTGCGTGCTTGATTTTTGAGGCGCCTCAAAAATCCTCTCTCTCTCCCTCTCGCCCTAAAGGCATGTGTTGTGAGTTATGAGTTGATTGATTCAGTGAGTTGCGTGCTTGATTGGGTGCTCTATAGTTTCCGTGTTGTCTTAATTTATGTTTCCCTTTCCCATTCTCCCGCCCACCTGCGCTGCGTTTTTTCCGTCTGTCCTTTTTCCCATAGACCGCCAATCTGCTTCTTCCGTTGGCCCTCCTGCCCGTGAGGCTGAAAACTTTCAAGCTGCCCGATTTCATAAGGCGACATAGGCACCACCGAGCAGCAGGAAGAGGCAGGAGAAGGAAACATCAGGTGCAGGAGCGAGAGGATGAGGGGAGGCGGGAAGGCAAAACTGAGAAGAGGGGGAGCAAGGGGACAAAAGGCAGCAGAGGGATGAGGGACAGCAGAGGGGCGAGGGTAGAGACGAGAGCAGGAGAGCAGTGGGACAAGGTAGAGTGCGGATGGGAAAACGACGGGCAGCAGCAGGAGCTGAATTTGAATGGTTCAGGGCGGAGGAAGAGGCAGAGGAGTCACAGGAAAAGTGCCGGTGCAAGGGAGAGGGAGGGGCGAGAGGGGGTGGAGAGGATGCTTGCACTGGAGACTGCTGGTGCTGCTGCTGCTGCTGGTGCTGCTGCTGCTGCTGGTGCTGCTGGTGCTGGTGAAAAGGAGGGTGCGGGTACAGGTAGCAGTGTTCGTGCTCGCCCGTACAGGAATGCTGCTGCAATCCGCACTGCTAGTGACGGTGGTGCCACTGCTGCTTCCGCTACTGCTGCTGCTGCTCTTGGCGAAGCTGCTGCTGCTGCTGCTGATGCTATCGATGCTGATGCTGCTGCTGCTGGCAGCCTCTCTGCGTTTGCAAAGCTGTTGCATCTAGACACCAAGAGAGAAGCTATTGCAGCCGCCGCCGCTGCCGCTGCCGCTGCCGCCGCTGGTACAGCCATGCCCACGGCTTCTGTGGCTGCTGCTGGCGCTGCTACTGCACTGGTTTGTCCTGTTGAGGTGCCTGTAGCTTCCTCACCCGCCCTGTCACTGGCCGCAGCAGCAGTGGCAGCTGCTGCAGCTTCTGTGAGGC